>MU223399.1:614126-648916 GCA_018584345.1 Thuja plicata
TGTACAAGTTTCAACTTGTCCCACATTGTCTTTGCATTTTTTCAATCTTTGACATCCTCAAATTTAGCATCAGAGAGTGAGGCTGAAAGCTCTATAACCATGCAGTTATGTTCATGCTTTACTCTCAGTTGATCTACTATCAATGGTCCTGTAGGCAACACATATTCAGTATATAAGTATTGAGTAATATCATTTCCAATACCTGATAAGTGAAGCTTTATCCTGCTTTGCCATGAAGCAAATTTGTCCTTGTTCAACTTGGGCACATCTCGTCTGTTCATCTTGTGATCTATACTTAGGTCTTGAAACCTTCCTTCTAAGCACACAAGCTCTGATACCAATTGTTAGTAATAACTGAGAGGGGGGGTGAATTAGTGGCCTTAAATTTATCCAATTTAAACTCTAATCCACCAATCAATACTTCTCAAATTATTAAATCCCAACAAGATGTATGCCTTTGAAATACTTGAAACAAATAAATAACTATCTGTCGGTTTACCTTGTCTGTCCTAATTCTCTTCAATAACCGATAAGTAGTAAATTGTATTTACCGATGCTCAGTAAATATGCAGAGTATAACAATCAATCCATAAATGCATATGTAGAATGTAAAACAATAAAGTAATAAACCATACACATATAACACAAGGATTTTAACGTGGAAACCCTGTTAAGGGAAAAACCACTGGGACCGGTACCCCAAATTTTCACTCTTCTGAAGTGAGCCCTATTAGGAGCCAACCCTGTTAAAGGTTACAAACACACTGTTAAGTGTGACCTTGTTAGAGGATTTTCAATACATAGGTTGTCACTTAGTATCTGGCACCTATGCTACCATCCTTGAATCAATCTCATGAATGTCAATAGGCTTTATGCTAATCTTACTACCATCCTTGAATCAGTCTCCTTCTTAGACTGTCAATAGGCTTTAGGTAAGACCGATGCTACTATCATGAGTCAACCTTCTGGTAATCTGTTAAGATATACCTCAATTACAAAAGATTGTTAAGTCTTGCTCTGTTAAGAGACTTAATGCTTCAATGGTTGAATTGAAACAAAATGACCTATTTCTAATGCAACTTAATTGCAGATTTTCATATCTATTTACTTACAATATCTTTCTGATCAATGTATCAATTCAATTCCTTTGTACTTAACTCTTTCTGCTCTGTGATGTTGTGCTTTTCTGTTTGTCGGTGTCTATAGAATTCCTTAGCTCTCCCTTAGCTTGATTGATCAGGACTGCATGAAGTTCATTCTTCATCAGTTTCTCTTCAGCATCTTCTATCATTTCACTCCCTTGTGTATCTGATTGCTTATGGGAATGAATTATGCTTGTCTCTTAAATAGACATAATATTCCTTAATTCTAGGTTCTTGATTCTTGGCGTAAAAAATAATCCAGCCAAATTGATTTATGGCTTTAACTCCTGATTTATCTCATAGTTATCTTCTTGCCAACTGTATAAAGCGTCATTAAATCAATTACTTAATGGTGGTTGAATAACGCAAGTAAAACAACCAGTTAATTCCATCTTTTAGCTCTGCCAGCTAGATATTTTGTCATTTTCTGATCTCTCTGTTCTGTCGGTCAATTCTGCAGTTCGTCGCCGGTGACAACTTCCAGTTCCATCGGTGCAGCTTCAGTTAGCTTCAGGATCTCCGTCCGTCGGGCATCATAGGATCTTGTTCGTCGGGAAACACTATTTTCAGCTCATCGGGCATCCTGTGATTATGTTTCATCAGACAATACTGTCTTCTGCTCGTCAGGCATCACTGTGACTTTTTCTCTATCTTTACCGATGGTGTGCACTCTGTCGGTGTGGTCTGTCACTTAGTGAATACTTGACTTTTATGCATTGCTGAAAGCATAACCTCTGTTCTATTGATTCTCTGAAGTCTTTTTCATGATCATACAGATGATATCAAGTTGACATCAATGACAATACAAACCATTAACTGATTTAATGTCTTGCATCATCTTCAAATTAATATAGTCGACCATTTAATCAGTTACATGTCATCAGAACACCTGTCTATTGATGGACACTAACACTTCTCGAGAAGGAAGACAAATACACTTGTCAATCCTTTCATACCTGTTACTGCATTCCATTACCAACTCAGGGCATGGAGTCACTTCAGGAAAACCAGCGACCTCCAATAGTTCACTTTCTACAATCTTGGCTGAAAGGGTTCCTACCTCTGCATTCTTCAATATATGAACAATTTATGCTATGTCTTCATCTACAAGAACTGTGTCTTGCATCTCTGGCAGAAAAATACTTATAGGAGAAAACTTGTTCTCCTTTACAAACTTGGTCTGAGAGGCTGACTCACTAGGACTGTTCATAGTGATTTTTAAACAAATGACTTCAAGAAAATGAGACGGAAAAGGCTAGAATTTCCTTTCTTCCAACATATAATTCTTAAAACTAGAAAGCTACATTTCTTGAAACTCACCGGTGTTGTCTTCTTTCTCTTTCAGGAAAATACCTTCATTGTGCTTCACTTCTGATTGTGCTTCCAACGGTTGTGTGTAAATAGAACAGGCAAGAAGAGAAGATTTAATACATACATTTAAGTTGCCTTTTTGGTAATCATGATCACTTGCCACAATTTAATTATTTCCGCCGTGATTCGCTAGGCATGTCCAATCATATTTATTTCATCTTTGAGAAAGATGTACCTTTGTTGAGCTAGACTTTACTCCACATCTTTTCAGAAACTAGTCTCATAAAGGGAATTGAGATTCGACACGTGCCACAAATATTTGATTGTTATTGCATTTCAGTTTTGAACCTTGAACCATGAGGTGTGAAGTTCAAAGTTCATAATCCCTTATGCCTCAATCATTTATTGATAAACATATAAATGAGATAGACTAATTCATGGGGCATGGAAGATATTGAATTATGAACCAAAAAGCAGGAGTTCAAAGTTCAAGATTATGAAAACCACTAACGCCAAAATGGGAAAAGGCATGGGTTGGGCATGCAAAGAGACAAGTGTATTTTGAAAAATTTAACCTTGGACCTTGAACCGCGAGGTTCAAGATTCAAGATTTGATATTACGAAGACACTAAAACACGCAAGTTATAAAACTTTTTTGACCAGAAGAATTGCATATGAATTTTAACATGGGAAATGCGAAATTGAAATTTGAACCTTGAACCATGAGGTTCAAGATTCAAGATTCAATATGCACTTTGACAAAATACATGCTACTTAGAAATTTTTTTAAAGAAATCTTTCTGACCTGCAAGAGAAAGGATGATGTTTGATTAAGGATTTGATGTTTACTTGAGATGGATAAGGGGTGATTAACTTTGGATGAGAGGTAGATAATTGCTCAAATGGAACTAGGTTGACAAGGGGATTGGATTAAGACGATGATGAAGGATAGGGATTAAAGATGATAATGGATAGAGGAAATGTATGAGAAAGATGAATGATGAAATTTGATTAAAAGAAGTACATTTTGATGTGGATCAAGAAGGATAAATGGATGAAGGATTAGTAGGATAATGATAAGGACCTTGATTAGATTAGGAAAAAATATTATAATTAGGACCCTAAATTTTGGATTATGGATGATTTAGGGATGAATAGGATGAGGAATGCTTAGGATGATTAGGGGGATTATGGATTACTGGGATGTGACTTTTAGGATGAAGAGGAATGATTAGGGTGAGAGTGATGATTAAAATAGGCTGATTAGGTTGAAAGGGGATATTAGGATGAGATTGAAAGATGGGAGGTTTGACTTGTAGATGATTTGGAAAGCTTGACTTGGAGGAAAACTAGGCTTAGGAAAATAAAAATTAAATATTTGTTTGAATTTTCAAATGGTTTTATATTTTTGAGTTTTTAGTTTTCTAAGTTATTTTTGAATTTCTAATTAAATATGAAAACACACAAGGAAGTAATGCAAAAAAATTCCTTTGGATCAATTTGGATGAGTGTCCCTTTTTGGGTTTGAAGTGGGGAAGATGATCAAAAAATTCAAACATATAAGATACATAAACAAGTCTAACTGGAATGTGATTATGGAACAAGAAACCACAAGAGAATATGGCCAATAGATCTCAACTAGGATACACAAGCTCAACTAATTATATCCACCATATACCACAAGGGTATGTGAGGCCTACTTTGTAAATGAAAGGCATTATTTCCAAATTGCAGGGAGTAGTTGGTAACCCACTCTCCACCTTGAAGTCTCTAAGATATAAATTTAGTAGAGGCTTAGCCCAATTTGAGGTTATTATTCTTCCAAGAGGCATGTCTTTGATTCACCCCCTCACCTTTATACTCCAATAGAACATGGATTTTAGTTCATCCCATAGGGTGATCAATTATCTATGTTGGACCTTAGAAATCATAGACAAGATCACTTATTTTTGATCCTCAAGCTCACTCTAAGGTGCAAGAGGACAACATATGTGAGTCTTGGGGATTAAAAGACAGTTGCCTCATTTAAGTCCCAAATCCAAATGTGAGAAGGTATTTTTTATGCCCAATTTTCAAATGTGATAAAAGCACCAAACAAGATTTAATAAAGAAAAAGTAGATAGGAAAAATGTGTTCCTTATGATTTTCTAATAGATTTTTATAAAAAATGCAAAAAATTAATTTTGTATAAAGAATATATTTGTATTTGAAGTTTGAAAAAGAAAGGTTTGTTCATAAT
The DNA here is from genome assembly GCA_018584345.1 of Thuja plicata. Taxonomy (NCBI): domain Eukaryota; kingdom Viridiplantae; phylum Streptophyta; class Pinopsida; order Cupressales; family Cupressaceae; genus Thuja; species Thuja plicata. Next base: position 618,819 of record MU223399.1, read on the forward strand.
GTGTGCACCTGATCTTTGGAGAATAATTTGTAAAAATCATTTGCACCATAGCATAGAGCTTTAAACTATCTTTCCAATGCCTTTTGAATTTTGAAAATCCGATAGGTTATCCTAAAGTTATGGCAATTTTTGTGGAACTACTTTAGAAAAATGTAGACACACTTTAAGCAACATAGGTGCTACTTCAGGAAATATTGGAAACATTTTATTAAATACAAGTGTTTTTTTGAAACAAAGGAAAATTTTTACTATATTTTTTTATTCAATGACTGAGTGATTACAAATAGAGAAACAATCTCCTTATATAGAGAAATAACGAAAAAAAAAAAAAAGATACATTCTAAATGACTAACTAGATAGATTCTAAGTTATCTAACTAAGAAAATAGAAATTACCTAATCAATTAACTAATAAACTAAATATGCCAAAATTACTATTAATTTCTTTATTACCCTCCCTTAATGGTCATTTTACTAACTACTCGAATAGAGGACAAATCTTTCAAGTCATTTGGCCATGAATGTATAGAAGGCATACTCAATAATTTTCTATATAAGCCCACTACTGAGACTCTCCTTGGTTGGACTTTTGATCAACCAACTAATTTTTGCATAACCTCTGGATATGACCAAGCCTCTGACAATAGTGGTAGGTGATATTCTCTTGGAGCCCTCCTTAGATGTGCTTGGTCCTTTCTTCAAAGTGGACACACCTTTGTCTTTATTTGTGGTAGTAAATGCTTTTTTTGCACTTACCATGTCACTTGAGCTACCAAATTAATGTCTCCACCTAGCTTGCTGCAATAGATTATTGCACAAATCATCAAAATTAAAGTTAAAATTAGTGTAGGTAATGTTGAGCATCTCAATAAAGTATTCGTAGGATCATGGTAGACTTTTAACCGTAATAACTAGCTTGTCTTCTTCCATCTTGTGACCAATGGCCTTCAGTTGATCATGTATATCCTTCATCTTCATAAGATGCTCCTACAGAAACATCTTCTTATCCATAATAAGGGAAAACAACATATGTTTGGAAAATAAATCTTGGCGTTTATCCAATGTTTCATGCAGACTTTTTAGGTCTTCCCAAATCTCCACAACAATCTTTCCAAATGGCACTTCGGGAAGCATTTCGTCAGTGACTGATAACTTCAGCAACAAAGCCACTTCTTGGTTACACTCATCAAACTTCCCATCTTTTCCCACCACTGTGGGATGAGTATATGTACCTAGAAAAAGTTGGTCTAGGCACCAGTACTCAAAAATTGAGAGCATCCTCTGCTTTTAGGTATTGTACTTTTTGTCAAACGGTTGATTGTCCTAAAAAATTGGTAGTTGTTTCTGTAGTTTTGGGAAGTGTAAGCACAAAAACATAGTATGAAATGCTAAATAAAAAATTGTGACTAGAATTCAATAAAAAATAACAAAAATATTAATATAGGGATGTGAATCCCATCAGACATGCCAAAATGAAGACAATAAAGATTGAAGATAAATAACGTAGAAGATAAATGCAATAAACATAGAATACCTTTACCTAAAATACTTCATTGTCCCTAGATTGAGTTGAAGTATAGTTCACCATATCTCCACTTAATTTTATGTTTTGATTGATTGAATGTGGCTTCTTATGAGACTAATATGATGATAGGATTGATATGATTAATGATCGAATAGATAAAATGAGGATATGTTAAAGGAAGATTAGATATAATTTTTTTCAACATAAGGCTACGAAAGAAGACTTAAATAGAAAATTTGACAACATAACATGATGCAGGAGAATCCTCGGTGTAAGTGCAATCTTGCATCACCCAAAAATATTTTCTGGTTTCTTTTGAATAAGGGCTAGTTTGTGTAGAGTTGCTATTTCTGGAAAAGTTACTATTTTTAGTTTTTTTTTTGTTTGAGCTCATAATGTTCTATTTTCTTTCTTGGAGGTTCACTTTGATTGTATCATCCTTCTAGTAAATTTTCATTGTGAGATCATGTCTAGTTTTGTAGATGTTGAATATTTTCGGTATTGGCAGCAGGGTACAGAAACTTCAAACTAAATTTTGAAGGCTTTAGAGGCTCCAAATGGGGTTAAAACCTTGGATTAGTAAAGCTTGTGCTAGTTAGGGCTTGTAGAGAACTTTGTGGAATTTTCAAAATGGGGTTACAACGGCCCATCGGGTCAATGGTTGATGAGCTATGGTTTTCAAAAGTTGCCCTCCCTGAACTTGAAAAGTTAAAGTTCCTTCAAAATTTGTTTTTGGGTTTCAAATTTGTTTGGGCCTATTCTAATGTAATAAAAATGAATAAAAATATGTTAGGGATGGTTGGCCTCAAAATTTAGGGTTTAATTTCTAGAATCTTCTTGGGCGGTTAAAATTCCCTATATATTGAAGGCTCGTAGGGTTGTCTAGGGTAGTTCTGGGATATATATATATATGGTGGCTCTGGCTTGCAAAATATTGTAATCAAATGCCCATGTGGTTGTGGATGTTTCATTTCTTAATGTGCATGTTATATTTTAGAATAGTGTAATTTCATTTTATGGTGGATAAGAGAAATCCCATATCCTCTCTTTGCAAATCTTGTTATTCTCAATTTTGTTGTGTGTTTGTTTTAATAAGGGGAGAACCCTTCATCATAACTTTATGATTGAAAATATGTGAAAATAAGGTTTGTCTTGGTTTCTAACTTGATCTCATTGTTATGTTCTTTTGGTAGGTCTTAACCAATATGAAAGAATACTGACCAACATAACTTGATAATCATGGGTGAGAAAATGGATGATTCTAACTATTTGTTGTTGAGATTTTTTGCTAGGTTTTGCAATCTTAATTACAATTAATAAAAGTATGATCAATGGTTTATTCATTATGTTCACATAAGAAACATGTGTTCACCATCTGGAATCCTATTTTTTTAAGGTAATCTATAATCAACACTTTTATGTGACAAATAGTCCACAAAAAAGCTTATTTTTATAATAGTTTATGCGTCAAGATGTTCATCCAATTTGTAGGTGCAGGTTGAATTGGATCAATCAAGTTATAACTCAATTTAATATAGAATTCCCTTGCTTGAGAATAAACCCAAAAACATTTATCTTGCAACAACTAGCAGTAGAATCTATGATTTGAGATAACACAAAAGGAGTTCAATAGTAGCTAAATTAAGAGGTGGATCATACCAACTAGGATCAATCCTCTAGGAGGGGAAGTGAGAAGTAGGTTTATAGTAGTCGTTGTCACAACCTTTTTAGATCAATTTGATTAGAAAAACAAATAGGATGAAACTCCAAATGAACAATGTAAATCGACGGACCTTCCTAGAATTTGATTTTTTCATTAGCATCCTCCCATTTTAAACCCAAAGTAAGAGTAACTTTTGTCTTAAACCTATTGTTCTATATGTTCGGACCCCTTGGTATTAGTTGAGATTTAACTAAAGAAAGTCCTCTTCTATTTAGGTATTTAGCCTTCATGATAAAATACTATTTAGAATTATGATTCAAAAAAATTTATCTCACTTTGGCTAGGAGGGACTTATTCATAATCTTAATTTTCTTTTACTTGAGACCTCCATTTTTCTTAGGGGAGAAAATAATATCCCAAGCAACAAGAGAAAACCTTTGTTTTTGTTCAATTCTCAACCAAAGAAACTATGTTTGGATTTATTCAATCTTATTGGAAATTACCCTTAGGATATTGAAGAGGGGAGCAAGTAAAAATAAGTGCTTTGCAATGAGACTTTGATAAATTCGGGTTTGACAATATTACTTTGAAGAACACCTTTCAAAGTAGCAAGACATATGGGTATTATTATGTAAGGCACAAGTAGATGTTGGATATTACAATTAAGAACTCTAGCAATTCTATTTTGCAGCCTATTAGGGTATTGAGGAAAAATAGGCCACTGTTTCTAAGTTACGTTTTTTACCTAGAAGCTTGGGTATAATGTTTAATAATTCTTTACATTCTATGGTTTCAGCTATAGACATGTAAGAACCCCGATCAGTCTCTAACTGCTGAAGTTGTTTTGTCTTAATATTTGTTTTGAAAGTTTATAATTTTTTGGGGGGATTTTCAAAAGTTTTAGAACAAAAAGCAAATACATAATAATCTGAAATTCTGAAACAATTTGAAAGACTGTTGCATTTTGAATTGAATCCACTGTAAATTGTCCAATTGAATGAATGCTTATTTTTAATGAAAATACTAGTAAAAAACAATTTTACAACCATAAAGAACCTGATTTTTATTCGCAAAATGCTGCTATAAACTATTATGCTCATGTATTGACCCTTAAACCATCAAAATTGACCCTCATAAATTTTATTTGATTTTTCCTTGCCAAATTGTATCTCCTTGGGATTAGCACCAATTTGGGGTTGGCTGCAAATTCTCGTTTGTGGCTGCAAGTTTGAATGATGATAATTAGATGGAACTTATTCCTCCTTATTCTACAATGTTAATAGTATCTTCTTTCATCCCAACTTCTGAAAACCAATACTGTTGAAGCACAAACAGAGTCCCTGAATGAAACTCTCTGATATTCCAAATTCACTGGATATTTCAGCAGCTCAAATGGAGACACATAGAAGAACTACGCTATCCAATGGTAAAGTTGTAAACCCTTCTTAGAGCTCAAGACAAATCAATGATCAGATAGAAATAACAATGGATACCCTTTCTTTTTCTAATGCAAGCATAAATAAACTCCAAAACCCTAAATCACAATTCCTAGGAAAGTTGCAATTTGTTTTCTTAAATTCATTGGAAACATAATCATTAAATAAAGTTTAATGATTTAGACTTAGGAAAATCCATTTAATATTTCTCCCCTAATTAATAAATTCATTTGGTCCCATTCGATGAGAAATTAACCCTTTAATCAAGTGATTTAATATAAAGTTATTTTAACTTTAATATTAAATCATTAGTCACTAATTAATGCTGGAATCCACTGATAATGCAATAACTCACTAAAAAATGAGAATCTGGCCATGTTGTCTAAAATAGGATTCAGAGTAACTATTTCCCATGTGACCAAATAAACTTGCTAAAAATATTAATTGCTAAACATAGAAAAACTCAACAAAAAGACGTCCAAATAATCTCTCTACCCCAAATCAAAGGTACTAAACTCACGAGGAAGTCAAATCATCAGACAACCAAATTCTCATGTGCAGCAAACTAACCCCCTATCCATCTACACTAGCCTACAAGGATCCAATGATAGGCTAATCAACAACTATAATGATGTCTCTAGCTAGAAGGGGACATCACAGTCCACCCTTCCTAAAATTGCTTGTCCTCAAGAAATCTTCTCTAGATGCTGTAAAATATCCTCACTCTCCCAAGTAGTATCCTCTACACACTTTTCCTTCCATTTCACCATGTACTCCCTATTAGTATGCCTTCTCAAATTCCTCTCCCTAAACTCAATGATAGCCTCTGGCACTAAAACCAACTTTCCCTCATCATCCAAGGGTGGAAGCACTGTAAAAGGGACAATCTGGTGTCCTAACGCCTTTTTGAGATGTGAAACATGAAAAACATTATGGAATTTTCTCTCTGCCAGAAAATCCAAATCATAAGCCACCTCACCAACTCTCCTGATCACTCTAAAGGGTCCATAGTATCGTGGCTTAAGTTTCTCGGCACCAGTCTTTTAGAGAGTGGACTGGTGATAAGGCTGCAACATCAAATAGACCATATCCCCTACCTCAAAAAACCACTTAGTCCTCTTCTGATCTGTATACTGCTTCTATTGATTTTGTGCCTTAATGATATTCTCCTTAAGAGCCTTTACAATGTCCTGGCTCTCCTGTAACAAATCTCCAACACTAGGCACTCTACTATCGGTCAACAATAGATCCATGAAATTTGGTACCTCGTATCCATATAATGCCATGAAAAGTGACATCTAGATAGACATGTGAGTGGAATTGTAGCAATACTCATAGATAAATCCACTTAACCCAAGCCATCTTCTGCCCTAATATGTAGTTCATGAGGTATCCCTCCACCCATTTTTTGACTATCTCAGTCTGTCGATTTGTATGAGGGTGGTAGCTAGTACTCGGAGTGATCTCTATCCCACACAATCTGAAAAAATACTTCCATAAGTGACTCATAAACCTGTTGTCCTTGTCAATGACTATGCTTCGAGGTAAGCCATGCAACCTGAATACATCATGAAAGAACAATTATGCCACCTACGTAGCAGTGTATCTAGCCACGATCAGAAAGAAGTGGGAAAACTTTGTAATCTAATCAACAACAACATATATACACCATAGTTCAATCATGATAAACCCTCAACACCATCCTCCTCATCTCTGATCTCGGAACCAAATAAATGTGCCCTTTGTAAATGATAAGCTCATTCACAAGGGTATAGTCACTATCATGTATGACTCCATCTATAAATCCTTATGCCCATGTGTCCTTTGCATACTCGGAAAGGATCAAGTGTTTCCAATCCTCGGATATGTCTGTCATCATGCTCAAATGGGGTCTACATGACAAGGCATCTGCTACAACATTTTGTGTCCCTTTGAAATACATAATATCAAAATCATATGACTGTAATTTACTTACCCATTTTTTCTGCCTGTTATTAAGATCTCGCTGCCCCAAGAAATGTTTTAGGTTGTTATAGTCTATTTATATGAAAAAATTTCTTCCCACTAAGTACTGCCTAAATTTGGCCAAAGCATGCATTATGGCCAACATCTCCTTATCATAAATGTTGAAGCTCCTCTCAGGTCCCTTGAGCTTCCTACTCTCACAAATGATTGGGTTTTTTTCCTACATAAGCACCACTCCAACACCTTCTCCAAATGCATCATAATGTAGCTCAAATGGTTTATCTGGTAATGCTAGCACTAGGAAAGAAGTCATCAACTCCTTGAATTTATTGAAACACTCTTGCACCTCAAAAGTCCACAAGAAATCCCCCTTTCTCATCAAATTTTTCAAGGGTGCTGCATGCCTAGAATAGCAGGTGACAAATCTCTTGTAGAACCCACACAAACCCAAAAATCCTCTCAACTATGTAAGGTTTACCAGAGTAGGCCACTCAATATTAGCACAAATTGTTTTAGGATCCATGGGTATGCCCTATGCACTAATAATGTGACCCAAATACAATAACTCTGATAATCCCATATTACATTTTGAGTCCTTTGCATACAATGACTCTTTTCTTTGAGTTCTCAAAATTGTATCCAAGTGTTGCAAGTTCTCTTCCCATGTTTTACTGTAAACAAGAATGTCATCAAAGAAAACCAAACAAATTTCCTCAACTGAGGTTGGAAGAATCTATTCATTGTGGACTGGAAAGTAGCTGGAGCATTAGTTAGCCCAAATGGCATAACTACAAACTCAAAGTGGCCACAATGACATCTAAATGTTGTCTTCTCTATATCCTTCTCTCTAACTCAAATCTGATGATATCTCGACCTTAAATAAATTTTAGAAAATAAACATGAACCATGAAGATCATCTATCAACTCATCAATCCATGGGATGGAGTACCTATTTTAAATTGTTTTTATATTCAAGACCCTGTAATCAATGCACATCCTAAGCATGTCATCTTTCTTCTTCACTAATACCACTGAAGAAGTGAAAGGAGATTTACTTGGTATAATATGTCTCATTACAAGTAACTCCTTGATGGTTTTTTATATTTCATCCTTCAATCTTTTTGGATGCTTGTATGGTGTAATCATAATGGGTTTGGCCCCCTACTCCAACTCAATGATGTGCTCAATACCTCTATCAGGAGGTCTACCTGGTGGAATATCATTGAACTCCTTATAATGGTTGATTCTTAGCTCCTGTATGTCTAGGTGATACTCCAATTTTTTTGGCCCCTATGATGGCATCATAGTGCAATGAGCTTCCCACTCAACCTGGTCATGTCTCAGCAAGCTCTCCATGCATCTGTAAGACATCATCCTAAACTTACTGTCATGGATGGCCTTAAGTATGTGTGTCTTTCCATCCAACTAAAATTTCATGTCCATATCTCTCAAATTGAGAGTGAACACTCCAATGTCATGCAACCAAGTCATACCAAGCACCAAATCTTGTGTCACCCATGTTTACAACATAAAAATCAGCTTTGAAGTCAAATTTATTAATATTCAAGGGTAGATCTGTAATCTTCCTATCACAATTTAGGGCGTAACCATCAGCTACCCTCACTCTCACACCTTCAAACTATTATTTCTGAATCCCACACCTCTCAACCAACCTAGAATCAATAAAATTATGAGTGACACATGTATCTAGCAAGTTGATAACTCACTTCCCTATCAATTCTCCTCTCATCTTGAATGATCCCTCCTGCTGTACACTGGTGAGACAAGCCTTCTTAAGTCTACCCTTTGTCTTCTCATCTTTTGAAGCCATTTTGTTCAACTTTTCATCATCTGTGCTTTCCTTTTCTTCATTTAATTCCTCATTTTCAGATTGTTGGTCTAAATTTTTAGAATCAGAATCCTCATAAAAATCCCACATAACCCTATTTGCTTTGCCCCTGGGTCTTAAAGGATAGTCTTGGTTTATTTCATAAGGTCCTTTGCAATAGAAACACAATTTCTTACTTTGTAAATCATTAAGTGTTTCCCTATCAAGTGGTGCAAAAGATTTATCTTTATTCTTAGTTTTAAATTCAGTCCTATCTGGTTTCTTATAGAATGGTTTATTGTCCTTTCTGGAGGATACTCCCATGTGCTGAAATTTATTGACTAGAGCTGCATGTTCCATATCTCTAGCTTTCTTCATAGCCTCCTGTGAGGTGAAAGGATCAAAGGCCTTTAACCAACCTATCATTGGTTCGAATAAGCCTTTAATGAACAAAACTATCAATCTCCTCTTAGATATGTTTCGTACCATGACCAACAATAGATGGAATTCATTGATAAAATGATCCAAGTTCCCAGTTTGTTTCAGCTAAGATAAATCTATGAAGTAGACCTCTGGATATTTCTTGTCAAACCTCTCAACTAACCTATCCATAAAGTCCTGGTAAGAAGTCACCTGGTTGTGTTGAAGAGTGATCAACGTTCATGTACTACTCCCCCCAAATGTAAAGTGGCATATTTTATTGCCTCAATCTTTGTCATAGGCCTCAATGCTAGAAATGTATCAAGCTTGTGGATCCAATATTGCGTTTTCAATCTACCACTACCATCAAAAGTGGACAAAGAAAGATTGCATGTAGCATGCTTCAACTCACTATTTTGTCTGCTAGGTCTCTTGTCATGTTTGAATGCATGATAGTGTTCTCTCCTTTGGTTTAAAAACCTCTCAAAATTCATCATCTCTCGTACCTATGGTGCTAATACTTCCCATTCATCATTTGCAGCCATAAGGATGTCTACAAACATCTCATCTATGGCTTCCTTTGCTGGCTCCTGAACTGGTTCCTCTCTAACCAGGGTAGGATGCATGGGCATGTCTGTTGTCCTAGAATGTGTCTAATGTGCCTGTGGAGATCCTATAACACTCCTGTTATCTTCCTAGTCTATATTTTTCCTAACTGTTGGGTTCATGCGCTCCACCATAGTGGTGAGAGCCTATAATGCATGATCTATTTGGTCTTTCCCTGTAGCCATGGCTCTAAAAAAATCCTTGGTTTACTAATATTCATCATTCCTTTTTATCCTGGGTGGGCTACCATAATTCTCGTCACCCATGGTGATTGGGTTCCTGTCTAAAACCTGTTCAACTTTGAGGAAGGCTCTCCCACGTGTATAATACCTGTGAGGACCAACTTCTTATGGCTGCATGTAAAATACCCAACTCTTAGGATGATAATATTTAGCTCTGATACCAATGTAAGAACCCTGATCAGTCTCTAATTGCTGAAGCTATTTTGTCTCAATATTTGTTTTGAAAGTTTATAATTTTGGGGGGGGATTCTTAGAAGTTTTAGAATAAAAAGAAAATATATAATAATATGAAATTCTGAAACAATTTGAAAGATTGCTGCAATTTTGAATTGAATCCACTGTAATTGTCAAATACAATGAATGCTTATTTATTTTAATGAAAATACTAGTAAAAAGCAATTTTGCAACCATAAAGAACTTGATTTTGATTCGCAGAATGATGCTATAAACTGTTATTCTCATACATTGGATACAACTGCTCTTTCAAACCCTCAAACCATCAAACTCGACCCTCATGAATTTTATTTGATTTTTCCTTGCAAAATCATAGCTCCTTGGGATTAGCACCAATTTGGGGTTGGTTACAAATTCTCATTTGTGGCTGCAAGTTCGAATGATGACCAATAGTTGTAATGTATTCCTCCTTATTATGGAATGTTAATATTGTCTTCTTTCCTCCCAACTGTTGAAAACCAATGTTGTTGAAGCACAAACAGAGTCTCTAAAAGAAATGCTCTCATATTCTGAATTCACTGGATATTTCACCAGCTCAAATGGAGACACACAGAAGAACTACGTTCTCCAATGTTAAAGTTGTAAACCCTTCTCAGAGCTCAAGAAAAACCAATGATCAAATAGAAATAACAATGGATGCCCTCTCTTTTTCCATTGCAAGCATAAATAAGCTCCAGAACCCTAAATCACAATTCCTAGGAAAGTTGTGATTTGTTTTCTTAAATTCATTGAAAAAATAATCATTAAATAAAATTTAATTATTTAGACTTAGGAAACTCCATTTAATATTTCTACCTCGATTAATAAATTCATTTGACCCCATTCGATGAGAAATTGACCCTTTACTTAAGTGATTTAATATAAAGTTATTTTAACTTTAATATTAAATCATTAATCATTAATTAATACAGGAATCCACTGGTAATGCAATAGCTCACTCAAAACTAAGAATTTGGCCATGCCATCTTAAACAGGAGTCAAAGTAACTATTTCCCATGTGAAGAAATAATCTTGCTAAAAATAGAAAAACTCAGCAAAAAGAAGTCTAAATAATCTCTCTAACCCAAATCAAAGGTACTGAACTCATGACGAGGTCAGATCATTGGACAAACAAATTCTCTTGTGCACTAAATTGGCCCCCTATCCATTTTCACTAGCCTACGAGGGTCCAATGATAGGCTAATCAACAACTAGAATAATGTCTCTAGCTAGAAGGGGACATCACAAGACACTGCTCCCAATAGAAAATTATCATCAACAAATTGTTGGTGGGAAACACGAGGGAGGTAGGAAGTAGGTTAGAATCCTTCAAAACTACCTCTTTTGATTCTTTCCTCTATATTTTTCTCTAAAACCTCAACAAGAATAATAAACAAATAGGGGGAAAAAGGGTCTCCTTTCTTGGTTCCATGAAAGATTTTAAGCGGCGTCTGGACTTACATTAATCAAAATCTTGAATAAGATGGCGTTGAAAATCATTCCTCTTACATCCTAAGAATTTTGTTTCTAAAGCCAAACTTATATAGGACTGTGGATAGGAACCTCCATGAACTTTGTCATAAGCTTTAGAAATATTGAGTTTTAAGGTTATACCTTCCTACCTTTGTCCATTAAATGCAGTTTCATGGACCAAAATCATAGTGTCAATTATGTGTCTATGAGGCACAAATCCATTTTTATTTTGAGTTACTTGCATTATATTTTTTCCCACAATGCCCCTATAAATTTGGAAGAAGCAGGATGTAAACCGTTTGGACCCGAGGCTTTTAAAGGGTCGATGAAGAAGATGGCCTCTTTATCTTCTTCCACTGAAATAACTCTTTGCATCATAGACAAGTTTTGAGGCATAATGGAGTTCAGGATGACTTTGAGGTAATTTCTCAATAACAGAGTCATTAACCTGAATCTAACACTTTTCTTTTAAGAATTTGATCTTTTGTAGAAATCATATTCACATTATCTAGAATTAACTTTGAAGTTCGGTTTGTTTTCTTGTTCTCAATGGTAATTTGATGAAAGAATTTGGTAATCTTGTCCCCTCTATTAAGTCATTGATTCCTTGATCTTGTTTCTAGTAAAAATCCTCTTTTTCGATGAGGTTACGGAGGATGCTAAATATTGTTTTCTCTTTGGTGCAACTCTCTTTTGATGCCCTGGCCAGGTTTATTTTAGATTGTATTAGATTTAGTTGTTCCTTGGCCACCTTTTTTTGGATAAAGATATTTCCAAGGAACTTCTATTCCTTTTCTTAAGGTTGGTCTTGATATGCTTCAACTTATGGACAACTTCAAACATAGTTGAACCAAGGTTATCTTCTTTTGAATAAGAGACTTTAAGTCTAGGTGATGGGTCCAAATTATTTTCAAATTTAAAAGGAAAGGACATCTTCATAGCCAAAGACTTCCATTCTAGAAGTGGAGGTGTATGGTCCAAACCAATTCTAGGGGTGGAGGAAAGGCTGCATGGTGCAGGAGAACCAAGGTTCAACATAAAGACCATGAACCAAATGATGAAGACTATGAAGGGATGGAACCTAATGGAAATAATAGGTCCAAAAGGATCCTAAAATATGCAAATCATATCAACTATAGTGTATTGGATCCTATAATGTTTTAATGCCATGAAATGGCATTTGCATATTAAGAATAAGTTATATCCTTGAAAGGATTAAATAAATGTAACTTGGACCATTAGTGTCCCAATGTGTTTAGGAGATTATAGGGGTTTAGTTTGGCTTTAAATAAGTCTCCTAGGTGTTTGACATCCTTTGGAGTTCTTAATTTCCAAATTACAAAGGTTTAAAAGCATTTTTAAAGTTAAAAAAAATTCAAATATTTGAAAAGTAATGGCTAGTAGCCATTTAGGAGGGAAATGAAGTTTCTATTGTCTAAACACTTAAATAATCCCTCAAACTGATTGAAAGAGGTTGGGGAAGTTAAGATTTGGTTTCCTATTTGTAATTGGGCCTCTATTGTTCAGATATGATGCCTGGAGTGTACAGACTGTAACAGGGATATCAATAAAATACAAGTTTAATCTACAATTTGGATGTTCTATGCATTATTGGAAGGTTTAAACACTTTTTTATTTAGTTTTTGAGTTTATGTTGGAATAGTAAGAAATATAACACCATTTATTTCTCTGTCCAATGCATTGAAAGCTGTTTCACATGACTGTATTTTCATTTCCAGTGAGTTAAAAGTTTGATTTTGTTAAGTTTTTATCCATTTTGTAGCTAGTTTGCAAACCTTGATCCTTTCCATGGACTCAAAGGCCTAGAATCCATGGAAGGGGGATATTGACCATGTATTATAAGCTCTAATACTTATTCTATTAGATATTTTAAGGAATGAAGTGATCACAGGTTGATTGGAGAAGGGTTTCAAGTGAAATTGATTGCTAAGGTATAGCAGTGGGAGATCAGGCTTAATAGCATAGCCTTTTTATGTTTGTAATAGTCTTGTGGGGTGGTATGAATGGTGAATCAACCACCAATTGGTCCTGGAAGAGTGTGGATGGTCAAGATTGGTGAAGCCCTAGATTTAAGGGTTTAAAGTAACCAAATTGGGTTTTTTGGGGTTCCTTGTGGTTTGGGTCTAATTACTTTTAGGATTAGAGGTTTTGAGTCATTTTAGGTCACTTCCCAAGAGTTGAGATCATGCAAGCATTCCTATGATATAGTTTCTTTGTTAAATCATCAAATGTTTAGTGCATTTTGAGGGGTACAGTCAGGGTACTACAATTTGTTCCACAGTACCAGTACCTAATCTTTTGATATGTTGTCATATGGCCAAAAGGGTATCTGAATATGCATATAGTTCTTTAGTGTTTTGGGAAAGTAAAGAGTTTGAAGTCCAAAAAGGTCACTGTTGGGCTACAGGACTGTCAATTAGGTCTCTAGGCCAGTTTGAAGACATTTTTCCATTTTGAGTAAGGGAGGATCCTAGAAACCACAAAAACACTTTGATATGTCCTTACACACCCCAAATAAATCAAATCTATCATTTTTTTTAATCTATGGTAACCTTGGTTGAATTGGGTCTATTGGAGTCATTGTGCACTTGGGAGGATAGTTCAGTTATAAACCAAATTTGGGCATCTTACCTTGTTGATCAGTCCAACACCATATTCAGTGCATCTAGTGGTATCAAAGCCACAAGTAGATCAAGGAACATGTTTGAAGGAGAAGAGGATTATCCTACAAGGATGACAAACATAGAGTTGGTCAGGATAGTCAGGGAGCAGTTGGTAGACAATAGGAAGTTGAAAGCAACATTGGAACAAAGGGAAAAAGATAACCATAAGAAGGACAGAATGATGAAGACCATGATGGAGAGGATCTTAGCACTAGAGAAGAGAGACAAGAGCATCAGACTGGATGAGGAAGTAGAAGAAGGAGAAGAAGAAGAAGAAGAAGTACCCCAAGAGGAAGAGCACTTAGATCCTAAGGATGAGAGGATGGATAAGTTGGTGAAAGCCATAAAGAATGGAGATTCAAGGGTAAGGACAGACTTACCTATGTATGGAGGGAAGATGGATGATGAAGAACTAATCAATTGGTTCATTGCAATTGAGAATTCCTTTGAGTGTGAAGGAATGGAGGAGAAGGAAAAAGTGAAGATTGCAAAGTCCAGGATGAAGGGACATGCATTATTGTGGTGGGATTGTGTTCAAGCAGAGAGATGGAAGAATGGGAAACCCAAGATCACATCTTGGTATAGTATGATGGAGAATATGAAGGAAACATTTCTTCCAAAGGATTATAGAGTACATTTGTACAAGAAAATGAGAGATTTTAGACAAAAGGATATGGATGTGCAAAGGTACAGTGAGGAGTTCCATAAGTTGGATATCAGAACAGGGCATGAAGAAGAAGTGGAAGAAAATATTACAAGGTATATGGGGGGGATAAGGTTCAACATTCAAGATGAACTTAATCTTAATACCCTAAGGACAATTGATGAATGTTATCAGTTGGCCATGAAGGCTGAAGAAAAGATAAGAAGAAGGCATGAGAAGAAGAATAACACAAGAGGAGGATCTTCTATGAGAGGAAGAGGAGGTAGAGGTACCACTGATTTTTAGAATAACAATGACAAAGAAAATACATACACATCAGAGACAAGAGGTGGATATAGGGGAGGAAGAAGTGGAGGAAGAGGAAATAGCATGTTCACATGAAGATGCTTTACTTACAATGAAGTGGGTCATCAGTCCTTTAGATGTCCTAAATGGAATGAGGACAAGGGTAGAGACAGGAGAGTGAACTTGATGGAAGAAGACACAAGGAGAGAAGAGTAGCAAGAGCCCATTGTAATTCAACCAGAGGATGGAGAATGCTTATTGGTGGGAAGAGGACAGCCATGGAATCAACAAGTGAGTATATTCAGATCAAATTTCTTAATCCAGGGTAAAGTATGTAGACTCATTATAGAATCAGGAGCAAGTCATAATGTTGTGTCTCATGAGGTTTTGAGGAAGTTAAATTTGAAAAAAAAATTACATCCTAAGCCATATTATGCTACTTGGGTAAATATGGATCAGAATTTGTTGGTTATTACTCAAGTCGTGATTGAGTTTTCAGTTGGCAAGTACAGAGATAGGGTATTGTGTGATGTTTTGGATATGAGTTGTGGACACTTGATCTTAGGAAGGTCTTGGAAATGCTCAAGGAAGGTTATTCATGATGGATTCAACAATAAGTATTTGGTTCACCGTGAAGGAAAGAGATATAAGTCGCAACCATTAGTAAGGCACCAAGAAGAACCAATACTTATGTGTTTTGAGTAGGAGATAGAAAAGAAGGTTCAATATGATACTGGATGGAAGAGGGATAAGAAAGTATAGTCAAGAGGCTACTATGACAGTCCTAAAGGTGGAGAGCTTTGGGACCTAGCCTTTGTGCAAGCTGGGACCATAAAGTGTCATATGATGCAGCTAGAGAAAAGAAAGGGGGAAAAGATGTTAGATCAGGGATCTAATCCATGGAGTGGAACAAAGGAGAAGGACTTCTAGCCCTCTCACTGTCCTTCCCAAGGAGAGTCAGTGAAACCATGTTTTTCTTTTAAAAAATTATGTGTGAATGCAGGTTGGCAAGGTGTGAGAAGGAAGATCACTTTGGGGGATTACTTCACCCCTACATTGTAGAGATCCTTTAAGCCACACAAGTCTCAGGACAAGAAATTCATTGGTGGTGGGGAGTATGGTGCAAGAGCACCAAGGTTCAACATAAAGACCATGAACCAAACCATGAAGACTATGAAGGAATGAAAGGAACCTAATGGCAATCAGAGGTCCAAAAGGATCCTAAAATAAGCAAATCATATCAACTATAGTGTATTGGCTCCTATAATTTTTTGATGCCATGAAATGGCATTTGCATATTAAGAATAAGTTATATCCTTGAAAGGATTAAATGAATGTAACTTGGACCATTAGTGTCCCAATATGTTTAAGAGATTCTAGGGGTTTAGTTTGGCTTTAAATAAGTCTCCTAGGTGTTTGACATCCATTGGAGTTCTTAATTTCCAAATTACAAAAGGTTTAAAAGCATTTTTAAAGTTTAAAAAAATTCAAATATTTGAAAAGCAACGACTAGTAGCCATTTAGGAGGGAAATGGAGTTTCTATTGTCTAAAAATTTAACTAATCTCTCAAACTGATTGAAAGAGGTTGGGGAAGTTAATTTTTGGTTTCCTATTTGTAATTGGGACTCTATTGTTCAGATATGATGCCTGGAGTGTACTGACTGTAACAGGGATATCAATAAAATACAAGTTTAATCTGCAACTTGGATTTTCTATGCATTTTTGGAAGGTTTAAACACTTCTTGCTTTTGTTTTTGAGTTTATGTTGGAATATTAAGCAATATAAAACCATTTATCTCTTTTTCCAATGCATTTAAAGTTGTTTCACATGACCATACTATCATTTCCAGTGAGTTAAAAGTCTAATTTTGTTAAGTTTTTATCCATTTTGTAGTTAGTTTGAAAACCTTGATCCTTTACATGGATTCAAAGGCCTAGAATCTATGGAAGGAGGGTACTAACCATGTATTATAAGTTCTAATACTTATTCTTGCAGAGATTTTAAGGAATGAAGTGATCATAGGTTGATTGGAGAAGGGTTTCAAGTGAATTTGATGGCTAAGGTATACAAGTGGGAGATTAGGCTTAATAGGATAGCCTTTTTATGTTTGGAATAGTATTTTGGGGTGGTATGAATGGTTAGTGAACTACCAATTGGTCCTGGAAGAGTGTGGATGGTCGAGATTGGTGAAGCCCTATATTTAAGGGTTTGAAGTAACCAAATTAGGGTTTTTGGGTTTCCTTGTAGTTTGGGTCTAATTCCTCTTAGGATTAGAGGTTTTGAGTCATTTTAGGTCACTTCCCAAGATTTGAGATCATGGGGGCATGCCTATGATATAGTTTCTTCGTTAAATCATCAAATTTTTAGTGCATTTGCAGGGTTACAGCTAGGGTACTGCAATTTGGTCCATAGTACCAGTAATTAGGCTTTTTATATGTTGTCATATGGCCAAAAGGGTGTTTGAATATGCATCTAGTTATTTAGTGTTTTGGGAAAGTAAATATTTTGAAGGTCAAAAAGGTCATTGTTGGGCTACAAGACTGTCAATTAGGTCTCTAGGCCAGTTTGAAGACATTTTTCCATTGTGAGTAAGGGAGGATCCTAAAAACCACAAAACCACTTTGATATGTCTTTACACACCCCAAATACATCAAATATATCATTGGTTTGCATCTAGGGTAACCCCGATTGAATTGGGTCTATTGGAGTCATTGTGCACTTGGGAGGATAGTTCATATATAAACCAAATTTGGGCATCTTACCTTGTTGATCAGTCCAACACCCTATTCAAAGCATCACTACATTTTTTAATAATGTCCCTATTTTCCAAGTCCATCATTTTCCTAGTTTGACTTGGATGAGGTTATATCCATCTCCCTTAGCTAACATTCCATATCTATGTCCATTGGTCCCCAAGATGTGGAGGAAGTTTTCCAAGCACATCATGTTGTCTAAAAAGTTCATACAACCTCCCATTTTTTCTAAAGGGTAGAAAAAAGAATTGAAATCTCCCATCAGCAACTAATTTTACTCACAAATTAATACCTACAATTAATGAAATCATGCTAGTTCTTGCAACATTGGACAAATTTGTTGGGGTGTAAATATTTGAAAGTATCCATTCAATTTGAATTGTTTTTTTTTTTTCTGAATAGGATCTCTACATAGTGGCTAGACAACCATAGGCACCAATTGTATCCACAACTAGGAACTAAGCATATGGACAAACAAAATCCTTACAACTCATCTTAGTTTATTGAAGTAGGATATTTGATTTAGTATACTTGATAAAAGTATTAATAATATTCTGATTCTACCAACATTTAAGTTCCCTTAATATTCCATGATTACAAAATATTTTATTTCTTTTGGATCTAGGTTGCTCCAAAACACTCTGGCTTCCATTTGTGACTTCTTTGGTTGTAGTTCTTTGTCTAGTTTATCTCGTTAATTTTTTCCTAGGCTTAGATTTATTGCCCACAAAGAGCTAAGAAGGAGAAATAATATCTTTAACAAATTTGTTTTGCAAAAGGATCAAGTTGAAATCCTTAATGAGTCTCAAACCCAAGCCACCCTATCTTTTGGATTTGTAAACATTTTTCCCAAGCAACAAGATGAATCCTTTTTTTTCTCTTTGGTACCAGATCACTCGACACATTTTTTAATTCTTTCAATAGCCCCAACAAACTTTCCAGGAATTTTAAAGAGACTCATCACATACATTGAAATGTTTTGAAGATATGCTTTTAAAAATTAGACCTTTCCAACCTAACTTAAGAGAGCCTCTTTATAGCCAGCCAACTTTGAGTTAAACTTGTCAATAAGCTTCAACCAAAAAGAATTCAGAATCTTACTACATAAGGGAAGACCAAGATAGGTTGAAGGAAGAAACTCAATTTTACATCCCAAACATCAACAATCCTTTTTATTCCATCTTTTGTAGTATTAAGGAAGATAATATAACTCTTATTGAGATTAACCTTTTATCTAGAGGTAGCTTCATAAGTAGAGTGGACCTTTTTAAGGTTTTGGGATTCCACAATAGAAGAGTCCCCAATGATAATAGTATCATCAACAAACTGTTGATGTGAACAAATGAGCCAATGAGAGGAGTGATGAAGGCCTTTTAATACACCAGAAGAGATCATTTTTTGTAAATATATGCAAGGAATTCACCATAATGATGAAGAGAAGGGGTGAGATGGGATTTCCCTATTTGAGGCCCCTAGAGCTTCTGAAAAAACATGAAGGTGAACCATTAACAATGATCTAAGATCTAGTAGTAGATAAGAATTACCATATTGTTTTAAGAAACCTATCCTTGAACCCAAAAATTTTCAGAACTTTGATAAGAAATATCTAATTTACTCGATCGTAGGATTTCATAAGGTCCAATTTAAGGAAGAAGCCAATCTTTTTATTCATCTCCTAAGAGTGAATATTTTCATGGATAGTAGCAATGGAATCTAAAAAAATTTGGCCAGGGACAAATCCATTCTATTGAGAATAAATAATATTGGGCAAGAAATCAAGAAGATGGAGAGCCAACACTTTAGACAAAACTCTGTACACAAAATTACAAAAGTTGATAGGTTTGAATTTTTCAAAAATATCTATACCAAGAGTCTTAGGGATTAGAAAAATAGAATTAGAACAACATTTGATGCCAAAAATACAAACAATCAAAGATATAAGTTCATGAATTGAATAAAAGTAGAATTCAAATCTTTGAGGGTTCTCCTACTACCAAAAAATTCTTTAATAGTTGCCCCTATATCATTGCCTATGGTATCCTAGAAGGATTGCAAAATGAACATAGGGAAACCATCAGGGTTGGGGGTTTTATTACCTTCAAAGGAGAATACTGCAAATTTGATCTCTTCCATGGTCAAAATGGAAACACAGCCTCATTACAGATCTCATCCTCATTTTTAATTTGAATACCATCTTTCAGAATATGAGTAATCCTGTTAGAGGCCCTTTGTTTTGAGAGTAGAGATTTGGAAGAACCTTGTATTCCTATCTTCACAACTCAGCCAAAGAGCCCTTGACACATGTTTCCAAAAATCCTCTTCCTTAGTAATAATGTCATGGATTTGAGTCAAAAAAAAAATTTCTCGAGTGAGGGACTCATCAGTTAGCCTTCCTACTAAATTTTCCTTTGAATATCTTACAAATCAAGTTGAAGAGAGGCTTAGTGTGCAAATATCTACCCAAATGAGTCTATTCCAATGCCTAACTTCTGATTTGATATGAGGCAACTTCTTAGAAACTCAAAAAAATGGTTGAACCATTCACATTAACGCTCCACCGCTCTTTGATTTTATTTCTAAACTGAGGATGATGCAACCACATCTTTGTAATGTCCCTACCCTTTTGGTTGAGTATTCCTTGGTATTTAGATGATGGATCATGTATCAAGTGTTAGTAGATAATAAAATAACTTATACATATAAACATTAATTCAATAAATTAGATTCTAACCCTGTGCTAAACCTAGTCAAATCCTTAGGGAAGGACCCTTAATCAGATTACTTAGCCCTCTGGTGAGAAAAAATCTTGGCTAATTAACCATCTCTTTGAGTGAACATCAATAAGGCCTCTAGGATTCCCACTAGTGGGGGAATCCTCTCTATGCTAATCTTGGAAGAGATCTCATCTCTATCCAAGCCTCTTGTCTCTTATAGATATGTATATGATTAACCACTACAGTATAAACTGCCTCTAGAGATTATAATAATCTCTCTCTGGCATTCACTTGGAATACCCTCAACCAAGCTATAGTTTGGTCTCTGGATTCTCTGTTTGGAACTATGACATTTAAGTATGTATTTTATAGGCTTGGATTGGCTTGGCTATCACATGTATATCTAATTCTAATTGATGATATCTCTGAAATCATTATCAATCTCTGATTTATAATATCTCTAACCATCAACTTCTAATACACCCGATGTAAATACTCCTAATAACATTACTAATATAGATGCCCATTATGAATACCAATATCTAAGTGGTATTAATTCTAAGGTAGATACCAATTATTATAAATAAAAACAAATCTTATAAAGGTATTGATTGTTACTTGTTGCCCAATTTTTGCTACTCAGCTCAATCAAGTAGAGTTCATTGTTTTGAAAATTAAAAGAAGGAAAGGGTACATTTTAACTATTACCAGAATTGTTCTCATGGCTCAATTCAGGTATAGCCCATGTATATTTCAAAGAAAGGGTGCATTTTTAATTATCTCATGCATTACATTCAAATCAGTAGCTGAAAGAGATTACAAAATGCTCAAGAAGAAACATAACAGATGCATGAAACATAGAGAGAGTTTTACAAATCTATTTTGTAACAAAAGAAATATTTTATTTGAATGTAAAATGAACATTTATTCTTGTTGGAAATAATGGAAGGGTGTGTACTGAGAGGGGAGGGGTGAATCAATACCCTTAAAAACTTTTACCAATTAACCTTAGTACTCATTACTTGCATAATTGACCATTGTAGCTTTTGTACTTCATGCATGTAATATTATAGCATAAATGTAAATGCATGTAAACAAACATTAAAACATTCATGAAAATCATTTACACATGACACAAGTATTTGATAATGCAGAAACCCTTTTTAGAAGGTAAACTACAGTGGGGATGAAACCCACAAAGCTTCACTATTTGCGGAATGGAAGGTGCCTGTTAGGGCTACAAGTTGTGATCACTTCTAATGATCTTACCCTGTTAGGAGTAATATGTTAGACTTGTTAAGTCTACTCGGTTAATATATTTTAGAAACACAATGTATGTGTGCACTCGGTTAAGAGATTTACAATAAGACTGTTAAGTCCACCTTGTGAAAGGATTTTACTATTTGCTACAATTGTTAGAGAGTAACAAATTATATGCACTGATTTTTGCAATCTTATATTACTAATTACAGATCCATTAAGTTCAAAAAATATATATCACCTATTGTGATGGATAATACCTTTGTTCTGCTCGGTAGCCTTTAATGTAGTTCTTTATAACTGAAATCTTCTTTATATGTCCTTCTGCAAGAAAACTTCTGTCTGATCCATAGATTTCCTTGGTGGCTACAATCATCATGTTCTTGATTGATTATCACATCTCTATATACAATATTTTGACCTAATTAGGTTTCACACTTTTCTTGAAAAACTCTAAGATCAAAGGTTTACAACTTGACCTTGATCTCCTAGTTTTCATGAATACAATTAGTTAATTAATTAAATCCATCATTTTCACTTTTCTTGATCCACAAGAAATGGTTATCTAGCTAAGAAAAAATCTATTTTAAATATTAAAGTGCTTTAGCTGATGTGTAGCTCAGATCCGCTTTCCCCGATGAAATATTGTCTCTCGGTGTAGACTGGTGTTTGGTTGTGTCTCTGTAGACTAGTGCTCAGTTGATATACTTTTCGGTGTTCAAAACATTTTGGTGACCATTGCACTCAGTGAATTTTCTCACTCGGTGAGTGATGTCACTCAATGAGTGCTATCGCTTGGTGATTACTGGCGCTTGGTGAGTTCTAACAAACAACTGATCAAAACTGTTTGTTTGTATACTAATGACAACTTTTGATCCTTTAAGGATTATCAATCTCCCCCTTTTGCATTAGTCTCAAAAATTGATATGTACAGCATATACTCCAAGTGTTGTAATTTAACAATAACTCCCCCTATGTGCATGCCTCGATATGTAGATACAATGTATGTACATGTTTCCCTCTTTTTTGAAAGTGATGACAAATATGTATAACTTAAAACTTGTCAAGTATGTGTGAATGAGATTGTTGAATGGTTTCCATCAGCTTTTCCCATTTCTCCTTTAGGTTGTCTAGGGCCATTTTCTCCAAAGTGATTTGAGCGTGCATGTCATAGATGCTTTCTGCTACTCACATCTCTGGGGTGGAAATTAGAGTCTTTTCCATAGTCATGTGTATTATCAGCAATGTGAGATTCAGTAGTAACATGGCTTGTAGCTCGGTTACTTCATCTCTAATTTTTATTTCTACCTTTTGATTTCAAGTCTTAACCATTTAGTTTCAACTAGATTTTCATAATGTAGTTGGAATGCATTTGGCTCGATTGAAATACTTTGTGCACTATCTTTTAGATAAGCATTTAACTTAGCTATTTGTTCATCGTGCTCTTTGGTGAAGTGCTCTAGAGTGAACAACTATTGAACTAGGGTAACTATTTTGAAAATAACAGGTTCTATTGTAGCTACCAGTTCAGAAAGTTTCACCTTATTCTTTGCCACTTCTTGGCTGATTTTCTCTGTGAGTTTTTAGTGATACTTTTCTTCTTCTCATTCCTTAATGACCTTCTCGGCATCTACATACCGTTGTGTGATTTCCTCGGTCAGAACTGCAAGTTGATCAATGATGGGTGTAGTTTGATCAATCTGTGTGTCAGGAACTACCTGTAATAGAATATCCTTTGATGTTTCTAGGACTTGTGTATTTCTGTGTTCCTTTTTGAGTTTGTCTTGTAGTTATTTTCTTTTGCATAGCTCCCCATATTTTTTCAGGGACTCAAGATCAAGTGTTCTTGGATCACAAGCGGGTATGTCTATGATCTCATTGAGTGTGACAGGGGCTTTAATTTTCTTGTGCTTCTTCTTCTTCTGAATGTTGCTTGATGCAGGGGAATGAGGTATGATAGAAAGAGACTTTTGTTGTTCAATTTATGTTGTTGATTGCTTTGGAGGTGTGGGGCCTTGTTTTGGTTTCTTAGTTAGTACCTATTGGTCAGTTGTAGATGTCTCTACTTAAACCTTTTATTAACTTGCAACATTTTCTTCATTTCCACTTTCCTCGGTAGGTGCATCACTTTTATCTGTCTTCTCCCCTTTTTTCTCACCTTTGTCCATTGGTATGTTTGCTTTAGTGTCAGGTGGTGTCTGTTGTGATTCAGTAGTGATATTGATAGCTTGCATCAATAAAGGCATATTACCTAATATTTGTACATGTGCAACATCAGTAGTGTCTTTTTCATTTGTTTGCTCAGTGGCAATATTGACATCTTCATCAGCCTTGGCATTATCATCAGAATCACCATGATTTATATCTTATATAATTATGTCTGTTGTTTCTCCTAATGATTGCAATATTTGAGGAATATTATCCATAGCCTTACTTGCCTCAATGGTTAAGTTAATGGGATTGAAATCCTCAGTGTCATTGATGAAAATGTGCTCGGGGCTTGGTGTGGCCTCCTTCTCCTCAGTGTGAGCAGTTTTGGTTATAGATACTACCTGCTCGGGTGGATTAAAGATTTGAGTCCAAATCTTGTTTCTCTCAATGTTAATATCTTTGAGCTTGTTCTGCAATACCTTGTATGCTTTGGTTTTTGTAGAAAATTTCTTGGTGTACTACTTCATGGTTGAGTCAATTTCTTCAACTATTGAATTGGGCATGAATGCAACTAGGGATTTCTCCCTCATTTGTTTCTCTATGTGCAATGCATATGTCCACCTAGCTGATATATTTTCTTGCAACTCCTATGGAATATGGTTGCCAAATTGTAGAGGTACATATTTGTAAGCTACCATCATCTTAATGATTGCTTCTTCTATTTTGTTCTGATCCTCGATAGGCAACTTTCCCCATTGTCTAATCTTGTGATGTTGTATACTGCCTGTGTTGATGATTGACTCTTTAATTTCATCAATTGTCTTTGGTATTTTGGCCTTTTTCTTCTTGGATACTTTTCTCTCTCTTAGCTTCTTCAGTATCATCCTTGTCTTCTTTTCCTCTTATGTATTTCCTTCATTGTCTCAGTGCTGGTTTCTTGATTGAGGATTTTCTTTTTGGATATATTTTTACTGTTCCTTTCTTCAATGGTGGTGAGTCTTTAGTTGTTTTGCTTCTTGTCCTAGATACAGTTGTTACATATATAACCTTTGTTTTCTTGGCTTGTGGTTTATGCACATCTGATTTGGTAGACTTTGAATCACTTAATTCTTTTCCTTCATTGACGCATGACTATCCCTCGATGATTTCAATTGATTGTTCCAAATGTTCATCAGTTACCAAGAGTTTCTTCTTAAGTGTTTTCACCATTTGTGTTTTCTTTTTCCCTATTTTCTTGACTAATAAGTCAGTCTTAATTCTTGACTTGGCTTCCTCATATGTGCCAAATCTTCTTATAGATTTTTCATCTGGTTCATTCATTAGGGATTCAATAGATCTTGTAGCCAGATCTATGTCAATCTCATAATCCAATGGTGGTAACCATGTTGTTCTTGGGTTGGCAGCTTTCATGAGTGTAGTGTCGGTGTCAACTACAAATCATATCTCATCCTTGTACTATTTAACCAACTGTGCATGGATTCTCATCCTCTTCTACATCCTATTCTTGAATGTAGCAAAATGTACATCCAATAATGGAATGAAATGATCTCCTAGTGATTTAATGTAATCACTAATATGTGTTGTGATAGGTCGGTTGGTGTCCCAGGTGACATTACCAATGGAAGGAAAGAAGTTCTGGAAGTAAAATAATGTGCACATAAGTAGGTAACCAAACTTACATGTATTAGATCAAGCAGATCTAATTTTTCTCATGTTTTCTTCTAGTTGTTTTAGTAGCAGCTCGGCTAAGTCCAATTTCATACCTTTCTTCACTATCTTGTATCCAGTGTCGACTGCTCCACAAGCAATGTTGTTCATTCTTCTTTCTTGAAAGATTTTGTATCCAATTGCATATGCACCAAATTTCAGTTCAGGGTTGGTGACTGAATTAGCTTACAGACCTCTGTCGTCCCATCTAGCTCCAGTCATCTTTTCAATCTCCTCACTGTTATTAATAGCTGAGAGGGGGGGTGAATCAGTGGCCTCAAAATTTATCCTTCACAATTTAACCACTAATCAATAAAACTCAGATTATTATGTCCCTACAAGATGCATTCCATAAAAATACTTATAATGATTAACTGTTTGTCAGTGTTCTCTTTCTTTCCTTATTCTTTCTTGATTACCGATAAGCAGTATAACTATTTACTAAAATATAGTAAATAAGCAGAGTATACCGATCAATCCAGTGTTAACTATGTAGATGCAAAACCATAAAGAAATGAATCATACACACATAACACATGAATTTATAATGTGGAAACCCTATTAAGGGAAAAACCATTGGGACCGGTACCCCAAATTTTCACTCTTCTGAAGTGAGCCCTGTTAGGAGCCAACCCTGTTAAAGTTTACAAACACATTGTTAAGTGCAACCTTGTTAGTGGATTTTATACATAGAGGTTGTCACTTAATATCGGGCATCTAATGCTACCATCCTTGAATCACCCTCCTTCTTAGTCTGTCAATAGGTATCGGGCAAGTCCAATGCTACTTTCATGAATCAACCTTTTTTGGTACTCCTTGGGATGTACCTCAATATATAGAAGATTGTTAAGTCCTGCTCAATTAAGAGACTTGATGCTTCAATGGTTAAACTGAAACACTATGACCTATTTCTAATGTAACTTTGAATTTTAGATTTTCATATCTATTTAAGTACATTACCTCTCTGATCAATGTATCAATTCAATTCTTCGTGCTCCACACTTTCTTCTTTGTGATACTATGCTCACTATTCGTCGGTGTCTACAGAATTCCTTAGCTCTCCTTTAGCTTGATTTATCAGGACTGTATGAATTTATTCTTCATCAGTTTCTCTTCAACATCCTCTTTTTATTCACTCCCCTTAATCTCATTTGTAAATGAATTAAGCTTGTCTCTTATATAGACATGATATTCACTGTTTCTTGATTCTTGATTCTTGGCGTGAAAAACAATCTAGCCAATTAGATTTAAAGCATAACTCTTTATTTATCCCATAATTATCTTCTTGCCAACTGTACAAATCATCTTTAAATCAATCACTTAACTTTGGTCGAATAAAACAAAGAAAACAACCAGTTAAGTCTATCTTTAGCTCTTGCCAGCTAGATATTTTGTCATTTTCTGAACTCTTTGTTTCATCGGTCATCTATGTAGTTAGTTGTCAGTGAAAATGGATAGTTCCTTTGGTGATACTCTAGTTAGCTTCATGATCTCCATCCATCAGGAATCATTGGAATTTTACTCGTCGGGAAACCTTCTGAATTTGCTCGTCGGGCATCACTGTGGTTTTCCTTTGTCAGGCAACACTATACTTTAGCTTGTCAGGTATCACTGTGACTATTCTTCTTTTCTCTGACCGTTGGTGTGCACTCCATCGGTGTTGTTTGTCACTAAGTGAATACTTGACTGTTATGCATTGCTGAAAGCATAACCTAATTTGTTCCATTGATTTTTTGAAGTCTTTGGCATTATGTACATGAACGTATAGATGATATCAAGTTGACATCAATGACAATACAATACATTAACTTATTTAATGCATTGCATTATCTTCAACTTAACATTGTCAAATATCGAATCAGTTACATGTAATCAATCTCTCCCTTTGGCATTGATGGCAACATACTATATTATCACACTATACTATTTCTAATACAATATGAAGTGCAACAGTTAAGATTCATCGACTACCAATCTTTTTGTTCTCATAACCGATAAAAATGTCTGACCATCGGTAAGCTCTATTTTAGATTAGATTTGATTCTTACATTTCTTTGTCTACTAATGTGTTGTGTCCTCTCCTTGTGTCGATTTATCTCCCATGACTGTTCTTCTCTTTTGATTTCTTTTTCTCTTGTCAACAACTCTCCCTTTGTATAATCTTTCCATACAATTTTCTCTCCCTAAGAATATGATCTCCCCTTGTTGGAGTTTATGTCATAATGGATAATCTTTCTCCCTTTTCTGAAGAATGTGATAATATCGATAATTTCTCTCCCTTTGATAGCAATGCCAAACAAATATTTTACAAATATCTGACATCTATGTCAAACAATCATTTTTCTCCATCCATAATATATTCCTTGAAATTCTCTTATCCATCAACAATACAATAATATGATCTGATGCTCGGTTCTGATATATACCTATTTTTATATAGATGTAGCTTTGAAGTTCATCTTTTTTCTTGCATCAACATTAATGATATTTTGATAATATGTAGGCTGATGCAGCCTTCAGTCTTTTACTGACTGGTAGAAATGGGTTTGACCGCTAATCTCTTTCTTAAGTACTCAAATGTATCCTTGGGCAGTGGCTTGGTGAATATATCGGCCAATTGTTCTTTTGATTGCACATATTCAAGTATTACTTCCTTTGCTTGAACTTGTTCTCTCAAATAATGATACTTGATAGCAATGTGTTTAGTCTTGGAATGCATGACTGGATTCTTGGAAATGTTTATTGCACTAGTATTATCACAATAGATAATTACTAGTTCTAAGATCTTCATATGCATACCTTCCAGCAACTGTTTGATCCATGCAATATTTGAGCAATTTATAGCAGCAACAACAACATACTCTTCTTATGTAGTAGACTGAGATATGCATCCTTGTTTTTTGCTTATCCATGTGACAAGTCTGTCACCCATAAAGAATGCTCCTCCAGTTGTGCTCTTCTGGTCATCAAGATTTCTAGCCCAATTAGTGTCGGTAAACACCTTCAGTTAAAATTTGTCTTCTCTTCTATACCATAAGTCATATTCCTCAGTATTCTTCAGATATCTTAGAATTCTTTTCACAGCAGTCATATGTGGTTCCCTGGGGTTAGCAAAAAATCTAGCAACAATTCCTACCGCATGTGCAATATCTAGTCTAGTGTGTACAACATACAAGATTTTTCCAATCATTGATCTATACAAAGTATGATTTACCTTTGTTGTCTTGTCCTCCTTTTTCAACTTACATCCAATAGCCATCGGTGTTCCAACTGCTTTGGAATCTTCCATCTTGAATATTTTTAGGACCTCTTTAATGTATTTGGACTGTGTAAAGAAGATACCTTCACTTTGTTGAATGATTTGTAGACCAAGAAAGAACTTGATCTCTCCAAACATAAACATCTCAAACTCTTTGCTCATCTCTTTAGAAAATGATTTGCATAGCATATCATTGCCTCCAAATATGATGTCATCAACAAATATTTCAGCAATCAAAGTGTTAGCATTAGTATCTTCCTTTAAATAAAGATTACTATTTTCACTAGTCCTTACAAATCCAATACTTATAAGATAGGAATGAATTCATCCATAACAAGCTATAGGAGCTTTTTTCAATCCATACAAGCCTTTGTGAAGTCTACATACCATGTTTCTCTTGTCTGGATTGACAAACCCTTCTGGTTACTCAATGTATACCTCTGCTTCAAGTATTCCATTTAGGAATGTTGACTTGACATCCATCTGGTATACCTTGAATCCTTTGAATGCAGCATAAGAAAGTAGTATTCTTACACCTTCTATCCTAGCAACAGGTGCAAAGGTCTCTCCATAGTATATACCTTCCTCTTGTACATACCCCTTGCATACTAGTCTTTCTTTGTTTCTTGTGTCTTCTCCATTTTCATTTAGCTTATTCTTGAATATCCATTTTGCACCGATGACATTCTTGTCATCTGGTCTTGGCACAAGTGACCATGTCTTTTTCTTCTCAATCTCATCATTCATAGCACTTATCCATTCTTCATTATCAAGTGCAGCATTGACAGATTTTGGCTCAAACTCACAAATTAAACAATTTGAGTTTAAAGACTTACTTCTTGTTCTTATACCCGCTTTCTTATCTCCTATGATCTGGATCTATGGATGGTTCCTTATTACATATCTTTCAAGTATAGGTACAACTCTTTGTGTATCAACTTGATCATTATTTTGATCTTCATCTTGTTCTTCATCACCTTGCACATTATTTTGATCATTATCCTGATCGTTGGTAATTACAGTCTGACTGTCGGTTGCAACATTTTGTTGTTCTGGAATTAAGCACTGTTGCTCAGGTAGAGTGTTGGGTTCTTCACAGTATACAAAATTGTTGTAGTCCTTTGGTTCTTTTGTGCTTTCCAGCTCATTCTTTTCTGCAAATTCATCTATCTTTACATTTGCACTTTCAACAATTTTGTTAGAAGCCTTGATAAGAAATTTATAAGCTTTGCTCTTGGTGGAATACCCT
>MU223399.1:649931-671878 GCA_018584345.1 Thuja plicata
CTCAAAAGTGTTAAACTTTTCTTTGTCACCGGTCATGTGGTGAGTGCAACCACTATCTATAATCCATATGTCATTCTTGCTAACCTTAGATATGAGTGTAGTTTCTACATACCTTTCATCTTCATCTAAATCATCTTTCATAGCTACAAATACCATCTCAATGTCTTCATCAGGTTCGGTGTCAGTATCTTCATCTTTGCAAGCAACTAGGTAGCTGACTTTCTTACCTTTGTCATTGTAGTCTTGGGTATCTCTTCTTTCTGATTGTCGGTAACCTCTGTAATCTTTGTTATCACCACTGTCAGATTTATTCTCAAAAGATCTATGATTACTTCTGTCATCTTTTCTTCTATTAGGACATCTTGCAGAAAAGTGTCCAATCTCTTTCCAATTAAAGCATACAAGTGGTAACTTGCCTTTGTATTTACCTTTGCCTCTCTGCATTCTTCTAGCCATAAGTGCTTCTATTTCATCTAGATCTTCTTCTTCACTTTAACTTTCACTATCTCTTCTAGATGTGTGTTTATGACTTGATTTTCTTAATTTCATAGAAGACTTAAATGCATACTCTAAGTTTAGTAAGACACTATTATCAAAGTTATTCATCTCAAATGAAATCAGTCTACCAATTAAACTATCAAGAGTAATTGTATTGTTTGCTACTGCTCTCATTTCTTGATGGCAGAAACTCTAATAGCATATACAGGCAGTAAGGTTCTTAAGATTTTACTTACCACTATCTCCTCTTCAAGTGTACCTCCAATTCCTCGTATAGCATTTACTACTTTTATTCTTGTGTTGTACTATGTGATGTTTTCTCCTTCTTTCATTCTTAGATCATCAAATTTTCCTCTAAGGCTTTCTGCATTGGCTCTCAGAACATTTGTATCACCTCCATGTACAAGCTTCAGTTTGTCCCACATCTTGTTTGTAGTTTTGCAATCCTTGACATCTTCAAATTCAGCATTAGAGAGTGAGGAAGAAAGCTCTATGACCATGCAGTTGTGTTCATGCTTCTCTCTCAATTGATCTACTATTAATGATCTTGTGGGCAACACATATACAGTATCTAGAAATTGAGTAACATCATTTCCGATAACTGATAAGTGGAGTCTTATCCTTCTTTTCCATGAAGCAAAGTTGTCTTTGTTCAACTTGGGCACATCTCGTCTGTTCATCTTGTGATCTTGACTTAGGTCTTGAAATATTCCTTTCTAAGCACACAAGCTCTAATACCAATTGTTAGTAATAACTAAGAGAGGGGGGGTGAATCAGTGGCCTCAAAATTTATCCTTCAAACTTTAACCACTAATCAATAAACCTTAGATTATTATGTCCCTACAAGATGCATGCCATAAAAATAATTATAACGATTAATTGTCTATCGGTGTTCTCTGTCTTTCCTTATTCTTTCTTGATTACCGATAAGCAGTATAACTATTTACCGAAATACAGTAAATAAGCAGAGTATAATGATCAATCTAGTGTTAACTATGTTAGATACAAAACAATAAAGAAATTAATCATACACACATAACACATGAATTTTTAACGTGGAAACCTTGTTAAGGGAAAAACCATTGGGAACGGTACCCCAAATTTTCACTCTTCTGAAGTGAGCCCTATTAGGAGCCAACTATGTTAAAGGTTACAAACACATTGTTAAGTGAGACCTTGTTAGTGGATTTTATACATAGAGGTTGTCACTTAGTATCAGGCATCTGTTGCTACCATCCTTGAATCAGCCTCCTCATTAGACTGTCAATAGGTATCAGGAAATTCCAATGCTACTTTCATGAATCAACCTTTTTGGCACTCCTAGGGATGTACCTCAATATATAGAAGATTGTTAAGTCCTGCTTGGTTAAGAGACTTGATGCTTCAATGGTTAAACTGAAACACTATGAACTATTTCTAATGCAACTTTGAATTGCAGATTTTCAGATCTATTTAAGTATATCAATTCAATTCTTTGTGCTCCACATTTTCTGCTCTGTGATGCTCTTCTCACTATTTGTCGGTGTTTGTAGAATTCCTTAGCTCTCCTTCAGATTTATTGATCAGGACTGTATGAAGTTGTTCTTCATCAGTTTCTCTTCAGCATCCTCTTTTTATTCACTCCCCTTAATCCCATTGGTAAATGAATTAAGCTTGTCTCTTATATAGACATGGTATTCACTGTTTCTTGATTCTTGATTCTTGGTGTGAAAAACAATCCAGCCAATTAGATTTAAAGCATAACTCTTGATTTGTCTCAGAATTATCTTCTTGTGAACTGTACAGATCATCTTTAAATCAATAACTTAACTCTGGTCGAATAAAACAAAGAAAAAAACCAGTTAAGTCTATCTTTAGCTCTTGCCAGCTAGATATTTTGTCATTTCTCAACTCTTTGTTCCGTCGGTCATCTCTGTAGTTATTTTTTGGTGAAAACTGACAGTTCCATCGGTGAGACTCCAAGTAGCTTCGTGATCTCCATCCGTCAAGCATCATTGGAATTTTACTCGTCGGGTGACCTTCTGACTTTTCTCGTCTAGCATCACTATGGTTTTGCTTCATTAGGAAACACTATACTTTAGCTCGTCGGGTATCACTGTGAATTTTCTTCTTTTCTCTAACCGTCGGTGTGCACTCCATCAGTGTTGTTTGTCACTAAGTGAATACTTGACTTTTATGCATTGCTGAAAGCATAACCTTTGTTCCATTGATTCTTTGAAGTCTTTGGCATTATGTACATGACCGTACAGATGATATCAAGTTGACATAAATGACAATACAATACATTAACTGATTTAATGCATTGCATTATCTTCAACTTAACATTGTCAAACATCCAATCAGTTACATGTCATCACTCACGTCTAGGGTGTCTTAGGTATTTAGCCTTCTCGATGATGGGTTATCAAGTTACTGCATGAATCACATCCCTTGTGATTTTCTTTGGTTCACATAACCACATCTTTCCGTCATGCACTCGGCTGAGCACAATGTGAATCCATTCTGTCTTGAAGTCTTTTGGGAACAATAGGGAATTGGTTAACCCTTTCAGTTCAATGTTCTTGTACTCATCCTTTAGGTTTATGTCCTTGCATAGCTTCTAACAAGCTTACTCAAGCTCAAAGTCTCCAATCTCTGCAACTTTGCAGTTGATGTATTCACGGATGTCTTCAACTAGTAAAACCCTAGGTGGGATACTCAAAAATTCTCCCTTGTCGTCGGGTTGAGCAGCAATTTCAGGTCAAGACTTGTAGTTTGGTTCTTCACCAGTCGAGTTCTTGATTAGAATGACCCTCTTGTCCTTTTCTATCTTGATCTTCAAGGTTTATGAAGTGATTTTGATTGCTCTTAAAATTAGAGCTTCTTCATAAAATAACTTGTTAGCTCAATAAGTCTTGAAACTCACTGGATGTTTTCTTTAAATGCTTGAAATCTGTTGGAGTAGCTTTGAACATGTTGTAAATCGCTTTGCAATGTTGAATCGCTCTTCTTCACTCTGCAATTTTATCTTTAACGTTGGGTGAATGAATGAATTTACATTGCCCTTTTTATAGAAAAAATATACCCCAAGTGATGCATTAAATTCTTCACCCACTAGTACATTTTACCTAGAAAATCGACCAACATTTCCCACCAAGCATTAAAATGCTTTTGCTTGGTCGATTTATTGAAGGAAAATTTTGATTTTTTTTAACCCATTCCCGTGTTTGTCAGAATTATGACAACCATGACATGTCATCGTAATTATGATGAATACGGGCATATAACTAAAAAAAAGAGAAGGTTTGATTTTATTTCATTTTCATGTTATTCTGCAAGTAGGGCATGCAGAACACAGAACACAGAACGCAATTTTAGCCGATTAGGGCTTGTCGAGATAGCTTGGAGTAAGAAAAAATGACACGCAAATGCTTGCCGAGGAGTTGAGGACAACGTAAAGGAGTTGATTATGGATTCTCTTTATATAAATTTTCTATATAAATGATTTTCTTCTTGTTTGTATTCTTTAATACAAATTTGGTTACATTGGTGCTTGCAGGAAGCAAACAAGAGGCCGCACAAGTACTTCTGCAAATTTGGGAAAGACTCTTTTGCCTCTCGATCCTCAACAAAACTTTATTGTGATTTTGGTATGGGGTATCTAAAATTAATTAAAACTTCCTCTATGCATAATATTTTGATTCGACTGGTGTATGTTATTGAAAAGCATATACTTTTCCTTTGATAATAACATATGACACGATTAGGGCACAACATATGACGCTGGTGTATGTTATTGAAAAGCATATATTTTTCCTTTGATAATAAAATATGACATGATTAGGGCACAACATATGATACGATTAGGGTTAATATCAGTTATTATATTATAATTTGTGATATTGCTTTGGTTTTTTGAAAGTTTTCAAGATACAGACCCCTTCCCGAGTCCACTATAAGAGACTGTTTCTAGAAATAAAAATTCTTTTGTGTGTATCATTATAATGGAAATGAATAATCCCACAAAGATAGGGAATGCCTGTAACAATATTTTCTGTCAACTAGAAAGCATAATTGATCTTTCAGACATATATCTCTCTTCACTTATTAAAATTTTTAAAAAAAGGAAACAAATAGAAGGCTACCCCTACAATTATACAAAATATAGGTTATGTGAACTCAAAATCGCATGGATTCCTATATTAGTGTCACCATTATTAACTACCATGTCAATGCATAAAATTCATAGCTCGACACTCTCATAGTTCATTCTTAAAGATCAAATACCAAACAAGTGATTGGCACAAAACATAACAATTTCCATGTAGTAGGTTCTCAAGTTAGCATTTTCCTATGCAAGAGTTCCAAATGACCTCCAAGTGGATCTAACTACTGCTAGAATCAAATCCCCATGTATTTTTTGGCTTATCAAGCTATATGCCCTTGAATTAAATTTTGGCTGACATAGTGGAGCTCCAAGATGGATCACTAATAGAAAAAATTCCATTGGGATCTATTCTAATGGGTATAGAATCTGGAATAGGAAAGTATATTATTGATTTTAGCGGAGCCTTCTTATTGTCAATGTTTCAGGGAGATCAAATACAAGAGAGGATATTTATTGTGATTAGTATCTAGAAATGATATGTATAGTTGAGAATGTTTTCAAAGGTTGTTTAAGTCTAATGTATGAAGAGGCAATAGAGGAAGATTAGTTAAAATATTTTCCAAGTGAGTTTGAGAATAATTTTCATATTTTTCAAATCCCTTTTATGATGAAGAAATAACTGATAATTAGGTAGTTTTTTTTCCATGGAGTGGTTGAATGTAGTTCTTATCATTTTAAAAAAATATTATATGAGGATATGGAATATTTGAAGGATGGAAATACTATTTTATTTTGTGAAGAAGATCAAAGTGATGATGAAATTGGCATATCATATTTCTCAAATTTTTATGATCTTGTATATGATTATAATACTAAATATGATACAGATCAACATAATACATGTGAGATAAAGTGTAGTTTTTGTAATGAAGAAAAATACCTTGAGTTTGATCAATTAGTTGCACCCATCCTTACTAAAAATGGCTTGTTTGAGAAGCATATGGTAATTATCACTAAATATGCTCATGAGATGGAGGTGAGTAGGGATGATCTCAACACTATGATATTCTGACTATGATGAGTCTAAAAAATAAAATGAGTAGTGAGAACAATGATATTACAGACATCATGATGGGAATTTTTAGGTGATTGTAAATTTCACAACAACTATGATCGGATTCATAAATTTTTCTCTGATGATTGTAATGGTTATTCATGAAATTACTTGAGCTCTCTTTGGAAATCCTTTACATAGATATGAATGACGGTTTCAAAAAGTGAATCAAATCTATACACAGTGTGATTCAATGTAAGTAGATCTCATAGGTTATTTTCTATGGTAGATGACAACTAGGTTGAACATCAAGGCACTATTTTGGATACTTTAGGTGTGTTACATAGGAACACTATCTCTATTTTATTCAAATTGGTGTATTTAACTCCTTTATATTCCCCTCTATTGTGCAATGATGTGGGCTAGTGGCAGAGTAGTACACTGCAATTAATCAATGATGTCAAAATAATCACATATAACAATTATAAGAGTAGTATACTACAATTGAGAATGCTACTATACTATAAGGAAAACATCAACTGTTAAACAAATGACAAGAAGGTGTTTTGATAGTCAAGTGTTTATAACAGTGATAAAAAAAAATTGATAGTCAACACAAAAAATACAATGCCATAAGAATTAAATCATAGGCATTCCTATAAAAAAAGACATTTATAGGACAACATTTATCATTTCCAATGTAAAGATACAATAGATAATGTACCATTGTGTAAACATCCATAGCGTCAAAAGGAGTATCATTGTTCATAATGCAGTCCAAGAGGTACATGAGACAAACTCTTTTGAATGTTATCATAGTCATCCATGATACATAGAGATATAAAATTTTGAAGTCCTCAAATAGTTTTAAATAGAACATAAGATCTATTAAATGATGACTAAGGGATGGCATCATCACAATACTATTCACTAATTTTGATAAAGGATTAAAATGAAGCAATAGGAAGTTAACCATGGGTCTATAAAAGTACATCCAGGGTAGTCATCAGATAGCTGATAATTATATTCATTGTTATGGGAGAACATAAGAAAGCATCAAATATAGTTACTAAAAGATGATATGGACTAGTCCAAAATCATATTACTTTCATAAAACCATGAGTAGGTTAAATTAGAGAATAAAAGAGCATGTAATGAAAAGATTAAAAATATTGGTAGATAATATTACAAGATCATTGTAACAACAAGGATGTTAAAAGGTTGCAACAAAGGCACCTATGTCTTGAATTTTGATGGCCATATGTGAGGCAATGATAAGGTGTTAAAGTTCAATGAATCTCACAGTGGCAGAGAAACTCTTCTAAATGAGAACTCAACAACTCAATAAATAGAGCTTCAAATTAAGCACATTCAGCAATCTATATATATACAGAAAGTTAATAATTAGGAATGAATATTTTAAAAGTGATAAGGATATTTAACATATAAATGCCAAATATTAATATGGGTTAAAATATATCCATACTGACAACAAAAGTATTGAAATTTTGTTAGTTTGAGTGTTAACTCTTTTGAAATATCAATTCCTCTCTAAAATTATGTATTAAGGTTCTCATCATATCTCCATCTCAGCCAAATTTGATGTATTAAGGTTCTATTAAGTATATATGATGAATGCCTTATTTATGTAATCATATGAATATTTGAAAAACTTTATATTTTTAAAATTTCCCCTTTTTCACTAGTCAATTTCCTACCATCCCCTACAATATGGCCTCCCAAAATGCAACCCAAAAACACATCCATCATCCCCGTCCAAAACAAATGGTGTAAAATAGTATATTTGTTGTGTCAATTTTCTTGCTAGAGTCCATAACAAATTAAACTTCAGAAATTTAGTGTGTTGTGCAGATCTGGGAGGAGGCGTCAATTGCCTACCATCCCCAAAATAATGGCCTCTAAAAAACCCAACCCAAAAATGCATCCCCCAACCCCATACAAAGAAATTTGCAGTAACATAGTATATTTTTTGTGTCCATTTTCTTGATTTAGTCCATAAAACATTAAACTTCAACAATTTAGTGTATCGTCCAGATCTAAGAGAAGGCATCAATTGCCTCAAATATGAGCTTACATGAATCTCTAGTTGAGATGTGCAACTTTATAATTTGATTCAACTAGAGATTA
The DNA here is from genome assembly GCA_018584345.1 of Thuja plicata. NCBI lineage: Eukaryota > Viridiplantae > Streptophyta > Pinopsida > Cupressales > Cupressaceae > Thuja > Thuja plicata. Next base: position 657,719 of record MU223399.1, read on the forward strand.
TATGAGAGACAAAAATTGTCATTTCTTCATACAAGGAAAAGAAAATAGGAAAGAGCATACTGCAGCACTTACAACTATATACAAGGCTCATCCACTAGAGGTAATTCTATTCAAACACAATTACAATCTTCCTTTGCTCCTCATAATACTCCACATGTGTGGACTGCAAATACCAAACTCATCTAGTAGAGATAAATCTAGATAAACATAATCTTTGGGGCTCTTTCTTCCTTGTAATATTCCTAAAGTGCTACATTTCAGCCATTTCCGCAACTTGGGTGTAACTTTGAGCTATATTTAATTATTTTTATTAAGGTTGTCATTTTATATAAATAATTTATCACACACCTCATTATTGTAGCTCATTAGAAAGAGAATGGAAATTTTTAAATGATAAGACCCTAAAAAGTGACTTTAGGTGCAAGAAATATTCTTAAAATGAAATAAATCACTTTTCAAGGTTACAAGGCTTAATAAATAAATAAATGATTTTCCAATGATTTTTTGGGAATATTCTCATAAAAATTTATAAAAAGGGAGTTGAGAGATCATTTGGTATTATGTAGTTTATTTTATTCCATGTATTGAGACACTTGTGGCTAGAGAGATTGAATTTGGATCATATCAACCTCTAGAAGATGAAAACCCTCTTGGGAAGATCAATTTTGACAGAGAAAGATTCCCTCCTAGCTAGTGATTTGGCGGAGTCACTCAAAATTCACATCTGCACTTCAACGGGTATGACATGAAATTTATGTAGTCTTTTTAAAAGATAAATTTTAGTGGTTTACATATTGATATTATTACTGTGACTTTTGGAGATTATTGGTATTCTACTTCTTGTTGGATGTGGACTTGGAAAAGTGTGAGTATTGAAATATTATATTTGAGCTATCTTTGCTTTGCATAGAAATAGCTACTCCTTGGTGCATGGGCTTTGAATTAATTCATGGAAAATTAGTGAAAGATTGTTCTACATGCTTAGGGATGCCATTATTTGTGAGTTGATTTAATTGGAAATTGAGGCATATGTCCATGCACTTAGCATTAGTATTTGCACATTTGGTTCTATTTGGAAGCTTGGAAGAATAAGAACCATGGACAGGAATGATTTTGCAAAAAATTTTGAGTATGTATGAAGGTGAATAATAAGGGTTTAAAACACCTTTCTTGTTGGACATTCCTCCTTCTTTGACCATGTGAGATTAATTTCTTGGGCCTGGCCGGTATTGGTGACTTCTAATGTTTATTTGTTCCCTACTCAAGTTATGTGCTTCCTCCTTTATGGCGTGAACCCTCCTCAAGAAGATGAATACCATTTTCTGAAGAAAATGAAAACCCTTTTTGAGGGGTTGAGAAGCAAAATATGGGTCGCAAAGAATGAACTAATGTGATGGTGTGCTGACTCTGGAGTATTTTATCAGGCCATTGCATTTTGTTATGATTGTTATGGTGTGGAGGGAGAGTTGTGGGGAAGAGGAGTTTGGCATGACTTCATTTGGAAGAGGAAGAGGAGTTACCAAAAGTTTTATGGATCACGTCTTCATTTGGAAAGAGTGATCACTTTAATTCAACTATTGTATCTCAATTAATCCAACTTTCTAAATGGCACTTCACTTATTTTAGGATACGAACAAAAATAATCCAAAAATATACCAATTATCCTCATACCTATGATTTGATAGTTATCACATGGCATAAATGATGTGACTTGAAAAACCAAAAACCATGTCAAGCTACCAGAGAGAAGTACAAACCATGCCAAACTACCAGAGAGAAGTACAAACCATGCCAAACTACTAGAGAGAAGTAAAAACCATATAGATAGAATTGTATTATTATAATTAAATCTAAAATCAAATACGATTTTGAAAGTGATTGTGTTGGAAGTTGAACTCTCTTGTACCAATAATGTAAGAACCAAACAGTTTATAAGTTAAAAAACAAAGCTTATGGCACCATTCACTAACTTGTATGCACAACACACTGATTTAAACAAGGACAAAAACTAAGATGAAATAATGTCTCAAGCCTTTCATGTCGGTCATCAACCAAATATTTTAATCAGTTCCAAGTTGATATTACAATTTGCTTGCATCATTAACTGATATATAAATGTTTGTGTTTATAATGGGTTTCTGCATAACAACTGTGTGTAAAGCTTATGGCATCTTTGCATGTCTTTTGAAACATGATTATATTTTTTTGATGTAGCACTACCAGTGAGTGTACCATGTTTGTGCATGAGTTCCTTGGTTGGGTTATTGACTTGTAAAATCTAGTCCATACATCTACAACCATATTTCTCCTTGGCTCTTTGTACTATGCTTCGTTTCAAGACAAAGTAAAATAATAACTAAGGTCTGACATAACCAGGCTCAAAAAATTGATTGTTTTCCTCATCACATAATGTCTTCACTCAAGGATTTTACCTACAGATAAATTGACGATTCTAATTGTCATTTTTGTCATGCTATCCAAGACTTCCACCAAGAGAAACAATAACATTAATGTTATTCAAACAGAGAATTTTGATTTGCTTGCATCTTGGTTTGATATCAAAAATAGTTCATAGCTTAATGCTATTCAAACAGAGAATTTTGATTTGCTTGTATCTTGGTTTGATTCTTCTGAACTTCTTCTTTTTATATTAGTTTAAATTTATTGGGTGTGATTTAAATTTGTTTGGTGTGAGGTATAGGGTTTTAAGTTTTCTAGCTATAGAATCCTTAGGTTGTTGATTCAAGAAAAAGACATGCATATATTATTTGATTCTACTCTGGCTATCTGCACCATTGGATTTAGTAATCCAATGAGTAGTGTATATTTTATTAGGGAGTGTGTAGGATTCAAAGAGATGGACCCACTATGGCCCATCACATTATTTTGAATAAAAAAGAGGTAAAAAAACCATGGCTTGCACATACTAAAAAGCTCATTCATGGGCACTTTTTTACAGGATCTAGTTTTTCTTCAATGAGTATTTTGAATGTCAAATTTTTTTTCTGTGCATAAATTTTTTAAATTCTAGACCTTGTTTTCTTATAAGATCAGCATTTGTGTCATGGGTTGACATCATTATTTTCTGAGAGGTTATTTTCACTTAGCATTCATTACATTTGAGTATAAAATTAGACCTTCCTAATAGATCACTCAAAGTACAAATACAACATTATTTACGAAATAATTAAAATTTTCAAATCATTTGATATCCTTCATTGAAATGAGTCGTGAGTCATTTGATTTTATGGAGAGCCACTTTTATTAGAATTGGTTGAAGACATTATATTTTTCCATTAGTATATACAAGGAAAAACATGATCTACACCATTGGTTTACACTACACCGATAAACAGGGCACAACACTACACGACACCAAGGTTACCTGATACTGCCAAGTACAAAGCATCCTAACAAACACTATTTCATGTTACCCGATGACAAAAAAGACAAGGGAACCCGACGAGTAACCAACAGTGCAACCCGACGAAACAACAAAGAGAGGAACCCGACGATCAGTTCAACACGATGATCAAGACCCGACAGTTAGTTAAATCCCGCAAAAAGTGGACCTGACTTTCCATGTGAGATAAATCACTGAAGTTTTATATTTAGCTTCTTGATTTGTTTTATATCCATTATGTGCGGAGAAAGAAATGTAATTATTATTGTTTTAATCAGTTTAAATGTTTTAAAACATGCAAACTAAAGGATCAAGGTCAAGTTGTATACCTTGGATCTAGAGTTAACATTGTAATGCGTGATTCTAGAATAGGTCAAATACTTGTATAAATAGATGCTCAATCTATTGTGAACATGTTGTTCGATGATGATTGTAGCCATTGAGAGCATCTAAGGATCAGACAACAGAATTCATGCATAAGGACAGAAAAGGGTCAATTCAGTTTCAAGAACAGAACACAGGCTACTGACAAGCAGGAAAAGGTATTAATCAATCACTATAGGTGATATTCATATTATGAGAGATTTAATGGATCTTTGATTAGAAATTATAGATTGTATACAGTCAAGTCAAACATATTGTACTCATTCTAAACAAGTGTAGTACACTTAAGAAATCCTTTCAAGGAAGGTGGACTTAACAGTCCTATTGTAAATCTCTTAACTGAGTGCACACTTTATTAGTATTTCTAAAGGTCTTAACAGAGTAGATCTTAACAGGTCTCCACCTCAATATTCCTAATAGGGTAGATCATCAGAAGTGATCAATTGTAATCCTTTACTAGCTTTCTTCCATTCTACAGATAGTGAAGTTTTGTGGGTGTCATCCCCACCACAGTTTTTACTTCCTAATAGGAGTTTACTGCGATATCATATCTTGTGTTATGTGTTTATTATTTTCATGAATGTTTCTATGAATGATTGCATACAAATTAAGATTATGAATTAATACTACATACATAAGAAAGAACATCAGAAATGGTTGGTAATATAGCAAAGAATGATTACTAATGATGAAAGGTGAAAAGTGTTAAAAGTTTTAGAGGTATTGATTCACCCCTCCCCTCTCAGTACTACTTCTCATTAATCCCAAAAATTGGTATCAGAGCCGAGTCTCTTATTGGAAAGATTAAAGGATTAAGAGAAAAGATCATACAATGGAGAAGTACAAACTTGATAAAAGTATTGAGAATAAAAAGCTTGAAATTCAGATGTTCTATGAACATTATAAAGAAGTGAGAATCAAGATGAGAGAGTTGTTCGATGAGAGAAAAGGTATGGCAACTCGAAGCAATGAAAAATATTATCAAGAAGAAGAGATTCCAGATTTCTTTGAGTCTTCAAGATCAAATACAAGTAAAGCATCAGATACATCAGAAGAGAACATCACAAATCTAAAGGAGATCAATCAACATCTGACAGAGAAAATAAAGATGTTGCAAATTAGTCAAGAGACCCAGATGGTAAGAATGATTGATGTGATGAGTTCTGCTAGACAAGCTGAAATAGAAAGAACGCTAGCTATTGATGATAGAAGGAAGATTATAGAGAAGCTACAAGAAAAGGAGTTAGAAATTCAAAGGCATGCTGAGCATCACCATGAGATTACAAATCAGATTATTCTTATGAGTCAAGAAGCAAACAGAATGAATATAGAACTCATTGAAAGAGTACACGCTATCGATGAACTAAGAGAAGAGAATGAAAAAATAAAGCATGAGGATAGAGTTCAGCAACAACATAATGAAATTATCAGAAAGGCTAAAGAAAACAATAAAAGAATGAATGATTTTCTTGAAGGACAACGAAGAGTCAACAACAACAATGGTCTAGGCTTCACCAAAAATGGAGAATCATCAAGTCAAGCCAATCCAAAGAATGTCTATGAAAATCCAAGACCAAGAAAGCTTACATGAAAACACTATGGAAAGAAAGGCCATACATCAAATGTATGTAGAACCAAAATGAAAGGTATTCTTAAATCTACATCTTCATTCATAGGATTTTATTATAAATGTAACAAGAAAGGACATAAAGAATATGAATGTAAGTCTAAGATGGATCAACCAAAGAAGGAAACCTACATGGACAAATATTGTCCTACATACAAAATGAATGGGTACACAAGTCTTGAATGATGGAAAAAGAAAAGGCAAGTATGAAAGCCTAAAGGTCAAGAAACTCCTAATCAACTAAAGAGAATCGGTAATCAATATGTATGGGACTACAGTACATGGAAAAATTGTACAACATGTGGTAGATATGGTCACATTACTAAAAATTGCATAAGAGCATGGACCAAAAGGTCCAGAGGCTGGACAAACCCTAGAATGACATGCTTACACTGTCATAAAATTGGTCATCTCAAGAAAGACTGCAGAGACCAAATGACAGAGACAAGAACATATCCCAATGGAAACACCATTGAAGATATCCAGAGGGCTAGAGACAAAATGTGGAGAAATGATTCAAGCAATAATGAAGTTGGACCAAGCAATGAAAATGGTGACATCCCATCCATTGGATCTGGTGACATCACCACCCCCACTTAAGCTGAACAAGTAAGTATAGAACTACACTGCACCAAGTCATATTTTGCATCAGTTCCATTATAAAAATTGATAGATAGTCAAAATATGCATGAATAAAGATGCATATTATGTTACTTGTTACAATTTTGAGAAAACAACCTCATTGGTAAACACATACCGAAAATCATTAGTGAACATAAAGGATGAGTTGTCTACACTTACCGATAATTGTTGGTCAACACATAAAATGGCTAAGTTGCTAATGTAACCCGACACCCATCGGTAAGAAAGCAAAGTTATAAAGTTGTCATGATAGAACACCAATATCCGTCGGTAAAAGAAAAAATCTTAAAAGCTATCCTGAGCATCATATCAACACCGATAATGTTATGTGAGATTCTTCCCGGTGAACTTTGTCTTCATGACCCAATGAGTTGTTGAGCATTTATGTCAGACTTAGGGAAAAAGTCTATAAATACTCGATGAGAGCACTTCATTTTGCACACGCGATTTGAAGAAAAAGAGAAGAGCGAAAACAAAGAAATAAAAGATCAGATAGCAAAGCGACCTTGACTCGATCCAATGCACTCCAAATAGATCACTCACCAGTTTCAAGGATCAAAGTAAGTACCAAGCGCAACAAAGAACTTTGTTTTTATTTTCAAGAAAGTCCTAAATTTGAAAAATGATGGCAACCATTTCAAGGACCGTAAAGATTAAGAATAAAAAGAAGAATGTGGTTAAGCTGATAAAGAACAACTGTTGTATGGAACCAAAGTACAAGATATGCCTAGAGATTACATCGTAACTTGATGAATCTGGCGCATTTTCAAAAATTCCACCTAAGGTTTTGCTAATAGAGGATGTAAGGTCCTACATTCACTGCAAGATCACTGAATTAGGTGATCTGGAGATAGACCAAGGTTACAAGAAGATGTGTGATGTAGAAGGGAACCTAAAGGAAGAGCTCAAACACTTAGAGGTTAAAGGGATAACTAATGCCCTATATTTCCTAAGGGTTTTCAAAACCGATTGGATTAGGTTAGTTTTGAGTAGAATGCATGATCAGAAGTTGTGGTTAGATCAACCTAAGAAAATCACTAAGGATGTCCTTCATGATGTAATTGGTTATCCAATAATTGACAAGCCTAAGGCACACAAACATCCTTCCAGGCTAGAAGTTGAAAAACTCACAAAAGCTATGTGGGATAACATAGGTTTTAAGGTTAACACCATCACCGACGAGGAACTGAGGTTTGGTGCATGTGTAATTGGTAACAAGATCTTCCAAGAAAGGAGGCTTAACAACATTGCATCTACAGTAGTAAGTACAACTTGCAAGATAGTGACAAAGGGAATACAGATGGATCTATGTCAGATCTTGTTGAAACAACTTGATGAAAACATGAAAACAATCAGGTCTGCAAAGACTAACACGTAAGTTCAGTTCACTTATCATGTGTACATTCTTTTACTTTCAAGAATACTTTCCCTTAGTAGGCAAAGTGAATTGGGATACTACTAAACCATTCACACTGCAAATTAGTGAACTTATCAAGTCACTAGGTGACAATTTTGATTCAGTGATGACTCCATACTTCCTTGAATTAAAGGAAAAGATGATGGAAAGAGTGAGGATCCCCGAGCAATTGATTGAGAAACATAGAGATGAGATATGTTTTATGGTAGATACAAATTTCACTCATATCAAACCGGTTGTACCAAGGACAGCTTGGTTAGCACCTCTTGATTATGAAATCAACATAGATCAAGCTACAAATGCAATTGATGCATTGATCAATGAGCCACTTGACAACAAACAACCAAGGTTCAACACATATGAAGAGGCCAAGTCCAAGATAAAAATAGGCCTATTCATCAAGAAGATTGTCAACAAGAAGAATAAGATGGTTAAGAATCTTGAAAAGATTATACTGGTTAATGAGGAGGAACAAGAACAAACAGAGGAAACCGATGAACAGGGTACCATCGGTGAAGAGCAACATGAGTAGAAATCAGATTCTGAGGAAACTGAGTCTAATACACCTCCACCTCCTACAAAGAAACGGAGAACAAGGAGCCAAACTACAAAAACCGATACCACACCTCTTAAGAAAGGTCAAGTGAGGACCTATAAGAAGAAGCAACATATAGAGAAATAAATTGTGAAGGCTACACCTACAAAAAGGAGGAAAAGAATGGTCAGGACTAAAGTTGACATAGAAGACTCAAAAGAAGATGAACTTGATATAGCTAAGAAAATCTTCACACCCCAAACAATTGATGAGATAGATGATTCAATTGCTACACACAGTACCATGTCTGATAGGAAAAGCAGACAATGGGATAAACTTGAGCTAGAGGACCAAAACAAGATACAAGATGCAATAATCAGGGCAATGGTCAAGTTCAAATATGTACTATTAGAATTTATAGGCCAAATACCAAAAGATCTAGGTAACAGAATTTCACAACAATGGTCATATGCTCTACACACCAAAAAGGAAGCAAGGGAGAGGGTACTTGTCACACTTATGCCTCCCGAATCAAAGATAGAAGAAATAAAATAAATAATGAAGAAGCACTCAAGTAAATTTGTAGCTAAGATAAGATCTTACAAAGTGCTAGAGGATAAGTTTATAGAGTTAGACAACATGACCGAGGCCAAATGGAGATAGATCCTAGATCTACCAGGAGAGTCAACAAGTCATGAGAATCAATTACTTCTCACTGACACACCTCATGTAGAGGAGGAGAAAGATAAGTCAAGTCCTAAGAACATTGCTTTGGAAAATTTAGATAATGCTGAGCCAATTGCATTAGAAAAAGTCATGGATGATCTTGACATTCAAGACATCACTAATTATGATTCAGATAAAGATCCTCAAAAAGAAGATGATGTAATATTTATATCTCTTAAGGATCAAATCAAGAAAAAAGCATTAGAGACCCAAAGAAACAATGACATGGATGTTGCTGATGAAATATGGCCAGACACTTTTATTATAGACATCACAGGACTGGACCCTACCGATCAACTACAAAAAGATGAAGATGTCACTGCTCACCAGTATAAAATTGATGAGCGGGACATAAATCAAGATGTAGCACAAGTAAGAACTTAGGATAATATGCCAGTGCTAATAAAGGTCATAAATCTGCTAGAAGGTAATGCCAAATCTAATGCAGCAGATACTAGCATGCCCAAGGACAAGGGTGATGCAAAGATAAAAGACACAACCGATGCACCAAAGGATACAACTGCAGAACAAGCTGCAACTGATGATTAGAAAGATAAGTCTAATGATCTGAATAAGGAGGAGGAGAAACAAGTAGAAGAGGACAAACATAAGGAAAAGGGTGAAGAAGTAAAGACAAATGAGCAGGAGAAGAAATTAGAAGAGAAATCTGCAAAAACACCCAAGGTTGATGGAGAGACGTCTTCACCAAACCGACAGGTGAACCCCGAGCAAAAAACACAAGAAACATCTTCAACAAAGCCTTCACTGAGCACTTTTGAGAAGACAAATGAACTAGATATGGTAGTTCATACATCTGCATTCACACAAATCTCAAGGAAGAAGAAGAACAAGCATAAGAATCCAGTTACTCTGGATGAAATCATTGAGATTCTAGTATGTGATCCTAGGACATTGGATCCAACTGAATTGACACAGTATGCAAGACTTTGTGAAAGGAAAGCAATGCAAGACAAGTTGAGAAAAGCCATAAAAGAAGCAAAGGTACTTGAAGTTGCATGTGGGATACTTCAACAATTTGTACCTGATGTAGATGTTGATCAAACAGCCCCAATACTTGATCAATTAGTGGTTCTCACAGATGCAATCACATCTCATAGCATAGATGTTGAGAAGGACATGGAAGAAAGACTTGAACAGAAATATGAGTTCAAGTTAGCTGAAAAGATAAGCCAAGAAGTGGCATTGCAAAAGGTAAATCTTTCTAAACTGGTTAGCACAGTAGACCCAATTATCTCAGAAGCTATAACCTTGATACAAAAGTTATGCATGCTAGATCAACTCACCAAGGAGTATACCAAAAATATAGCATAGATAGATGTTGATCTTCAAACAAGTGCATAAGGTCTCATGATTAGTGAAGAGGCAATCAAATTTGCAAAATGAGTAGCTCAAGAAAGCTCAAAAACTTAGACAAGACATTCAGATTGCAGAGACAAAGTTCAAAGATGAGGTAAATGAGCTTCAAGCACAACTCTTACCAACACTCTCACTACTGCAACAACATATGACAGAGGAAAGAGAACTAATTTCCACCCAAGAAATATCTTTCCTAGACAACATTTATGATATGCATGCACAAATAGAGCTAGAGGACATGACACTAGAACTCCTGAAAGAAAAATGGGATAAATTGCTCGAAGATATCAAGAACACCCACTCACATATTCTTGACACATTGTAAGTTACACATTTTTGACAACTTATAACTTGTACATTTTTGTCATGAGTATCAAATAAAGGAGGAAATGATATGTACAATCAACAGTAATAGGGGAAATGAAAGGAATAAATGATTTGTACAGTCAGTCATTTAAAAGAGAAAAGAACAGGGAATGTATAGTACAGAGGCAAGTATACATGTACATATACTTATACTATACCAATGCATACAGTTAGTGGGATTCATATAATGACAAGGATATATACATGGTGTACATACTAAACACTTTAGCATTATGCATATATCAGTTTTTGATACTAATGTCAAAGGGGGAGATTGAAGACATTATATTTTTCCATTAGTATATACAAGGACAAACATGATCTACAAGGACAAACATGATCTACACCATTGGTTTACACTACACCGAAAGATAGGGAACAACACTACCTGACGCCAACGTTACCTGATACTGCCAAGTACAAAGCATCCTAAAAAACACTATTCATTGATACCCGATGACAAAAAGGACAAGGGAACCCGACGAGTAACCAACAGTGCAAAATGATGAAATAGAAAAGAGAGGAACCCGACAGATGAAGGGAACCCGATGATCAGTTCAATAAAGGAACACTGACAGACTTTCAGTTCAACTCAACGATCAAGAACTGACAGCCAATTACATCCCACAAAAAGTGGATCTAACTTTCCACGTCAGATAAATCACTGAATTTTTATATTTATCTTCTTGATTGTTTTAAATCCATTATGTGTAAAGAAATAAATTTAATTATTATTGTTTTAATCAGTTTAACTATTTTAAGACAAGCAAACTAAAGGATCAAGGTCAAGTCGTATACCTTGGATCTAGAGTTAACATTGTAATGTGTAATTCTAAAGTAGGTCAAATACTTGTATAAATAGATGCTCAATCTATTGTGAACATGTTGTTTAATGATGATTGTAGCCACTGAGAGCATCTAAGGACTAAACAAGAGAATTCATGCAGAAAGACAGAAAAGGATCAATTCAGTTTCAAGAACAGAACACAGGCTACCAACGAGCAGGAAAAGGTATTAATCAATCACTATAGGTGCTATTCATATTATGAGAGCTTTAATGGATCTGTGATCATCAATTATAGATTGCATATAGTTAGGTCAAACATATTGTACTCATTCTAAACAAGTGTAGTACACTTAAGAAATCCTTTCAAGGAAGGTGGACTTAACAGTCCTATTGTAAATCTCTTAACCAAGTGCACACTTCATTAGTGTTGCTAAAGCTCTTAATAGAGTAGATCTTAATAGGGCTCCACCTCAATACTCCTAATAGGGTAGATCATCAGAAGTGATCAATTTTAAGCCTTTACCGGCTCCCTTCCATTTTGCAGATAGTAAAGTTTTGTGGGTGTCATCCCTAATGCAGTTTTTACTTCCTAACATGATTTTTCTATGATATCATATCTTGTGTTATGTGTTTATTATTTTCATAAATGTTTCTATGAATGATTGCATACAAATTAAGATTATGAATTCATACTATATACATAAGAAAGAACATTAGAAATGGTTGGTAATAGAGTAAAGAATGATTACTAATGATGAAAGGTGAAAAGTGTTAAAAGTTTTAGATACTAAATCACCCCTCCCCTCTCAGTACTACTTCCCATTAATCCCAACATTGGTAACATTTGGTATCTTAGTAAAAATGATAGCTTATCGGATATGAGAAACTCATTACACCTACATATTTTTGAACTAAATAGATTCGCCATTAATAAAAGAAGAATTTGTCATGGGTTAGAAAAATCAGAATGTAGGGAATCCCTCTTGAAACATGTGTACAAATTATGGACAATATACTAAAATGTTCATCTACTTGAACCCTTAGTCTGGTTTTGGTGGTCTTGAGGTCTTAGGGGAAGCTTCTAATTGGTGTATAGCTTGTAAATTGAAATGGAGCTCACAACAAAACACACAAAAAAAATAATGCTTATCAAAATGGATGCCCTCACTTTATAACAGAATTTGTCGAACAAAAAACATACTAAACTCCATGTTACTTTGTGGCCTCCCTTGTAGCTCAGAAATAAAATTTATACACTAGTGACCACTACAGTTAGGACCTAACATATGTCAAAACCTGAATCACATTTGCTTTGTTTAGAAAGTGAAAAAAATAATCTTTAATCTGGGATTAACTGTATAGTTTTGGGATTCATGAGTTCACTTTGTTATTTGATATGAAATATGTATCTATGTTGATAGAATGAACATCAAGGATCAAGGGTATTCATTCAACCAAATTTGTTTGGGGTACAATCTTATCCAACCTTCCTATATCATGCATCTCAAGGATTGAAGGTATTCATTCGATTGAAGTTGTTTCAAACACAATCCCAACTTTATTCCTTATATCACACATCTAGGAATTTGAAGTTTGATAGATGATATAATCAAAGAATATATCATGACTATCACCAATTCTAATCAATCAACTAAATTGCTACATTGTTGATTTACTATATTTTAATCAATAAAATATTTTATCTATCACCTTTTTTTATTTTATTTAGAGGAGAGTTTCTTATATTACTACATGCCCCTATAACTCTCCCTCCCCACTAAATTTGGTTTGTCTAAAAGAAGACAAGTAGGCCCATTTTGGAATAATTGGGCTTCCACAGACAAGTCACCGAATGGAATCCATTAAAGATATTTTAGTTAGAGAGTTTTTTAATGACTGGTTTGAACAAGGGAGTCTAGAATTATATCTATGGTTACCAAAAATACCTAATAAAGAAGCATTCATACTCATAATGAGATAGAGTTAAATTGAACCATTCTCAAAAAATTGCATTTAGATTGTCAAAAATATTTTTCCTTATATGTAATCTTATTGTTTCATCTGTAAATAATATTTATTTCTAATTATTTAAATATTATAATAAAGGTGGATATAGACATTTCACAAAACTATACAGTTGAATCCTGAGAAAAGACTCCATCTGTAGCTTAAAAGTTTGAGTACAAGATAATGCATTTTCTCTTATCCCGCTCCTTCAAACTTAGATACAGTCACAAGGGGTTTTTGAATCCATGTTAGAGAATTTATCTAATCCAAAATAAAGATTATCTACACTCTGGTTAAGCTCTGAAGACCTGCAAAAAGAGCAGTGTCTATGGTCGACAATAGAGAGTATCTAACACATATCCCATTTGTATAGAACAAGTAACTTATAAGAAAGTTACAATCAGACGTGTATACAAAATATCAGAGGTTGAGCATGTACAATGCAAGAAACAAAATATTTACATGAATTGAAATAAGTTACAATCAGAGGGTATTAGAAAAGTCATAGATTGAGCATGTAAAATGCTTTTTTTTAGTAAGAAAATGTAAATAGGAAAACACATTACCAAGCCAAATAATATTTTCATTCTACATCTAAAATTAAATGTAATTTTAATGAATTTATCTAGAAACATTATATTTTAAAATCATATTTGTAATTGCATTTAGAGTAGGAGATAAATATAAATTTAAGGAAAGAAGTTCTAAATTGATATCATTCTTTTTTTAACATTAGGTTGGTTTCTCTAGGTGTGATTTTAAATCATTGTTTTCTTAACATTAGGTTGGTTTCTATAGGTGTGATTTTAGGAAGTATATGAATGGTTTAAATCAATTCTAATTTTAATTTAGTCACCGTTCTAAATTTGATGGTCTGATTATTGTTGTG
>MU223399.1:672022-696310 GCA_018584345.1 Thuja plicata
AAGATAAGATGTGTGAATGGTTTACTTAGGTCTTCCTATTCCATGTTGTATTCAATTTAGGATTCAATCTAGTGTCACATTAATATGTTTTATAATCACATCAAGGTTCCATTGTGTCAATATATGTATTTTTTTCCTTAATTTATATGTGTAACTATTTTTTGATAGTCTTAATATCAAATTGTTCGTGGAAGAAAATTTGTATTTAAATAAGAGGGGTTGGTTTCTATTTTCTACATGTATGTTCATTAGGTTAGTATGGATATTCTAAATCCTTATATGTTATCTACACTTTAATTGTGGGTTATAAACTTATTATAGAAATAGTTAGGGTAATGAAGTGGAATGAGATATATAGTCTATATTAGTAATATAGAGAAGCAAGGCATGCAAAAAAATCACATATAAATGGAAATTTGCATTGTGCCTCTTAATAAAAAAACTCCAAAGTCATGGTAAATCTATAATGTTTTGTTCATGTCAATATATAACTAGGTATGTGTGCTTAGAATTTCCCTGGCTTTTTGGTATTTAGAACTTGGCTGGATTTGTTTTTGTGGTACCTTATATAGGAACCTTTGGCCAAGTTTTAGAATGTTGTGACAGATATGTTTCACTGGAATATAGTGAGTTGCCTACTTGAAAGTTATGTTTCCTTTTTGTTATACCATATTTGTCATTTAAAAACTTTTAGTTAAATTCTTAGAGTCGACTTATCCTGTCATCAGAGTAAGTGAAGAAGCAAGAATATGAATCATAGAGCTTTGGGTTTACCTGTCAATGCAAATATACATAATATATTCGTCATCTTATAGTTTTTATCGAAAGCCATTAAAATGTTGTAAATGCACTATATGTGCTAAAATGTTGTAATAGTGCCTTATTGGAAAAATATGCCTTAAGGGTCACTATGAGGTCTAGATGACCTTAGACATGGTATTTTGGTTGGGTTAGAATGTTTTAAGCCTTACAAAAGGTGTCTGAGGAAGTCATGGTTTGAAATGGTCGAAGTTGACATGGTAGTTGTCAACTTGTATAAACCAGAAATTAGTGTAACAATCGGTTTTGAGTGTTGTAGGGCAGTTTAAAGTTAGTTTTGGATTGGTTGTCGAGTGTAGAGGGTTTTTTAGAGGAGATCCATGTGAGTGTGAAAATTATGTAGATTTTAGGTGTGTGGATACCATGGTAAATGGTTTTGAATCAATAAAATAAAAACACTCTTGTAGACATTCTTTTCTGGCCCGTGAGTATAGTCTTTATTTTTGTACATTCAAATGTTTTGAACTAATATGTTTTGATTGGAAGAATCATCCTTTCAACTACTATATTTAGTTCGCATTGCTTGTTTGCTCTAATCTTGTTATATATAATAGTGTATCTATTATGGATTCAATATCTAATTTCTTAGATTTATTATTTCAATTTCATCTATCCATTATTATTTATTTTTTTCAATTTCATCTCTTAATTAAAATATAATATATTATTTATTTCATTTTATATCTGATTTTATTTTATTTATTACTAAATTGTATTACAATTAAATCTTGTTTAAGGAAAGGTATAGGAGAGGAGATGTATACATGGATCAATTATGGTACATGACACCTTCTCCGAAGGTTCTTTCCATTTTAGGTGACCCACAAACCTGGAAAGTTACCATGTTTCTCCACACTACTAAGTATGCAACTTAGTAAGGGTGCAAGTTTCAGAGATAACAGAAGTATAATAGTCAAGGGTGAAGAAGGCCAAAGTTATAAATCCAAAAAGGCTACCATTTCAAATCAAAGACTTGTTAATCATAATGATTGCACGAGGACGTGAAATATGCTAAGATGGGAGCAATGATGAGATCAAATTATGTTCCATTTTATGTCATATTCTATCCTATTTCATGTACCTTCATACCTATTCTGACATTCCATTTTTATTATATATCAAAACATTTTGTTGTCTTTATGGTGCATATGGTTACATATATATTAGAGATATTTAATATTGTTTTGAGATTAAAATTGAAAATTAATAATGGGTTGTCTTTTTTAATTAGCATTGTTATTTTAAGTCTTGACAAATATATCTTGCAGCATACTTCCTATCACATTGTAGTTGGTTACAATTTCCTCATCTTTGTGGATGACATCAACCTCCATGTTGTTTATTCCACTTTAGCACATTGTCTTATTTGCAAATCATTACTGTCATGAGATTTCTAAAGCCACTTGAGGAGAAGATCTATGATAAAGGATGCACTTGTCACCTGTACAAATAGAACCTAAAAATCTATCTATTCCTATTTTTGTTGTTGTTGTAACAAGATCATTTTTTATCTCTGGTTAGCAATCAACTTCTCAAGTGAATTTTGTATCATTCCTATACTAGCTCAGTGTGTGAATTTTACAACTGGTTGGTAATACAAATCAAAAAAAATTGGAAAGGATGCATGTGTTGGATTTGTAAGGGAAACCGAAACTCAAACCATTCTCTATTTATGGTTGTTATTGTAACAAGGTTGTCTTTAAACTATGGATAGAAATAATAGTTTTACGTGAGCCAATAATCTATAGATTGTTGGCCAAAACAGTATGTTCTATTTTAATGTTGAGATTTCATTTGCTAGAGAATCGACCTCTATACATGTGGTCTCTAATATCATCCAAGAGGGAAAACTTGGGTATAAGTAGATTCTTTGTAGCAGATTATTGTGTGTATATATTATGGTGTAAACTCTGTAATAGATTTTGATAAATAAATGTTTCTTCTGAGCACAACATTGTAGAAATATTTTGTTCCATCCCTGTGCAAACCATGGAGCAAGGGCCCACTCCGTGGTGAAGCATGGGATATTTATTTATTTTTGTTCTATTTTATATTAATGTGTTTATGCTACGTTTTAAATTAATATTTTCAATTAAAATGTTTGAAGCGAATTTTAGAGTGTGTGATTCCAGTATTATTAATTTTATGTTCTTTTATTTCTATTAATAAACTCTTTTTTTTATTGCTAATGTTGTGGATTGTTGTTTTTACTATCATATTATCGTTGTTGTTGTTGCTACATATTACTGTCATATTGTCACCAGGAAGTGAAAATTCCTATCACCAGAGTTGTTTTAATTTTTTGTAGATTTAATTTCATAGTTGCTTCCATAACCACTCAACCTTCTACCTACAACCCTTGTGCAAATAGCCACAACATATTTTCACAAGATTATGATTTCTGAATTGACACCTATAGACCAAATTGAAATCCATTATTAAACATCAAATCTATTTCACTCTTTTCCCCGGTGGTTGCCTATCACTAGGTCAGTGTTGCAGTGTAGTTTCTATTTCTGTTCATTACAAGTTTTTGTATGATCTTTGTGTGTCTGTTTCTGCCAAAAATTGTCATTTAACTTACTTATCCTTATATCTTGAATTAATCAATCATATTCCCTCAAAATCCTATCTCATCTTAATCATAATCACGAAGGATCATTACACTCACTTAGTGCTTGGGACTTACTTGGGCCTATTGAGTCATTTCCCTTCTAATTGTGCAATTAGGAAAATTTGGATCTCACCCCAGCTCTACCTTAACCAATCACCTCCTTTTTCTAATCGTATATTATGGTGAATCTTACTTACGACATTTCCATTATTATATTGGTGTTATATCTTCTTTGCATTCATTATCATTTGATAGTTAGATGTGTTATTCATTAGATTTCATGCGGAATTAGATGTTTTAAATACATTTAAATTGCACAAATTTAATAAGTTTGCATAGCTCTTTCAAATTTCATACTCTTATTTGTTAGATATATATTTCTTTTATTTCCTTGTGCATGAGTGTTATAATATTCCTACCTATAGCATTCTGGTTAGGAGAAGTTTTAGACTTGTGGGTTCGTTTGATCTTGAGTCATCTTTACTTCCTAGTAATCTTATTGAGACATACATGACTACTAATGACATTCCTACTATTATTGAGAACCCTTCTTCCCACTCTTCTCAGGATGAAAATTAATCTTTAAGAGTGTCTCCTACCCAAGTCCAAAAGCTTTCTAGAGACTTTGAAAAATCTGAGAAATGGTTAGGACGCGAACATTCTAATATAGAAGTCGTCTCTTTAGTAAAAACAATGAGGAAGATAATCCATGATGATGAACATGGTGTTGAATTCTTACATACTATTTCACATCTCATTAATAACAATGTTAAACCCATTAAAGAATCTTCTCAAGAACTTGGTTTAACTCAACCTCCCACTAGTGTTGAAATTTATATGTCTATTCCTACTTCATTACCTAGTGCTTCTACCTATTCTCCACCTCTCATGACTACATCCATTTCAAACATAAATCCTACACATGTTAGTCTTGGAAGCATTCCTAAACCTATTCTTCCTCCTCCTTAAAGTTTTCCATGTTTTCCTAACCTTCAACCATGGCTACCTATAATAATGTCCCATTTTCATACTCCAATGTTCCTTCCATTTCCCATAATGGTCCAATCTTTTCACACATGTCCTATCCAATCTTTCCACTGAATCTATTATCAATAGTCTTTCACAAACCATTTCATCCTTGGAACAACAAGTTTCCTCCATGAATCAATCCAAATTTAGCATTCCTACATATGGAATTTCTAGTCCTTTGTACATGCATATCATTTTTGTTGTTATCCCTCAATACATGGAAATACCTCACTTAGAGACTTACAATGGTAAAGGTGATCCCTTGACTCATGTAAAGATTTTTCAAACATTGTGTAGTGACTTTTCTCACGATCATCGATTCATGTCTAAACTATTTACTAGAACCTTTCAAGATAAATCCTTACAATGGTATTGTTCCTTACCTCCTTATTCCATAGATTCTATTTAAAAACTTGATAATAGTTTTATTCAACAATTCCAAAATAATGTTGGTCCTAAAATTTCTTTGATTGATTTGATACATTATAAACAAGGTGTTCAATAAAAAATGACTAATTTCGTCTGTAGATTTAAGAATTTTCATGCTTAGATCTCTTATCTTGTACCTAATATTGATGTGCAACTTATTTTCATTGCAAATTTATAAAAAGATATTAGAGATAAAATATTGTTTTTGAATTCTCTTCTTTAACTCAATTGTGTGCAGTGCTTCATAATTATCAGTTTCAAGTGAGTCAATTTGAGAGCACCACTCCAATGGCTCCAGTTAATAAGAGTGATGTTGCATCCCAATCATTTTAAAAGTTTAAGAAATTTGGAGGCTTCATCAAGATCAAAAATTCATCAAATAATTTTGATGCACAAGTGGCAACAACATCCAAAGGTGTGGCTCCTTTGTCATCTATTTTGAGACCTCGTAATTTTACATCTCTTTCTAAATCTTTGCATAATGTGATGTTAAAGTTCATTAATGCTAATATTTGTATGTTATCTCCTATTAAGCCAATTGATCCTTCCAAATAGTCCAACAAATCCTTTGATCCCAAATCCATTTGCCAATATCACCATCAACTTGGTCATGATACTGAAAAGTGTTTCTATTTGAAATCTATTATTCAAGACCTTAGTGATCCTAATGCTATATTTGTTGAGGATTTTAATGATCAAGGGAAAAAATATGTTGCACCTCCCAACCAAAACTTGCATATTTATACCAATCCTTTACCTTCTCATTCCACCAATATCATTGAATCTACCCAATCCTTGACTTCTTCCACACATGATGTTGATCCTCCTACTATTGTGAATAACGATGTTGAGTGTATCAAGGCCAACAATGTGGTCAACCTTATTGATAAATACAAACCAACGTATAAGCTTTGCATTACATTTGATCTTAAGGAGACTACTAGGGCACCTAATGGTCCTATTTACCTTGTTGTGAAGATTAATGGTGTTTCCTCTAGTGGATTCCTTATACACCCTACTTGCATGGTGAATGTTATAACGGAAGAAAATCTTTACACAATATATCTCCAACAAGATTCCTGTGAAAAATCTAATGTGATGATCAAAACTTTCAATGGTTTCATGTGTCCTGCTCATGGTTCCATAACCTTTCTTGTAGAAGTGGGTAAAAAAACCCAATATGTCACCTTCATTATCATCTCATCTTCTAATCATTTTTAAGTGAGACTTGGTTCTTGGCTCACTTCCATGAAAGCTATAGTCTCTCTTGTTCATAAGTGTTTGAAATGTCCCCATGATTAAGAAATCATCACGATTAACCAGAGTCTCTATCACCCTTTAGCTAGTTGTGAGAACTTTGACCTTGACTTCTTTTTTCCTTCCATGCCTCAGCCAGTTCCACCCTACAAATATTTTTTCTTCCTATCCTATAAAATAATCAAATTCTAAAAGATTTATGAACGTAGCAATTCTTGATGTTATTCCATCTCCTTTCCCTAGACTTGGACTCCTTCCTACACCTTCCATACCTATTATGTATGCTTCAATTGCACCTCCTATATCATATAAACCTCCTGCAACTATTGTCTCTCAACCTAGTGTTTTTCTTCCGTTATTCCTTCTAAAGAAGAAAAGTACTTGATGTTGATTGATCCTAAACCACCTCAAATTTCAAAAAAAACCAAATGTAACCATTGTACTTGTGATTGTCGCTAGAAATGGCATGCTAGAGCCCATGAGCATGCTTCCCAAAAAATGTATTCCCCTAAGACACCTTTTTATGCTTTGATCCTCTTTGACCAACCTATGCATAGCCCAAGGGAGGAAATTAATTTAAATAAGATGAAATTGAACAAACATGATATTTCTATTCATATTTTAGATCCTATTGTGATTAATTTGGTTGAAGAAGATACTCTTGATGATTATGATTTCAATGTTTTTAATGAAAGTGATGCTAATGTTGATGGTTCTTATAATATGTATGAGCTTACTGATGTTAATCATGATTTACCTACTATATTTGTAAAATAAGTATCTCTTGTTCCAAGTGACAAACAAAGTGACTCATCCTTAGAGCATGGTCCTTGCTTGGAACTTGTGAAAGTTCCATCTATTGTGCTTAATGTTCCTCCGCTTGCATTTTTCCCACCTTCCCTAAACAATATAGACTGAGCTGGGGGAACAGGAAATATCCTCAACTAGCTCCTCTTGTACAGTGGATTCTTTTGTGTGTTTTCCTATCGTGTTATGCTTCCCCTGTTATGTTTTGCTTGTTATATGTTTCGTTTAGATTTCTTTAAGGACCTTTATTTCTCTATTGGCACAAGATGGTAAAGGAATCAACCTATTCTGACATTCTTCCTTTTTTATCTCATTTCTTATATATTTCATATACATATTATATTATGAATATGTTATTGTTTGTAAATGTACCTTTGTTTTGTCTGATTGGGGATAACACAAGCAGTAACTACCATTCATTTTGGTCTCCACAACATAGGCCCAAAAAGACTATTCTTTGTATCTCTTATGTGTTCTTGTTTCATTGTGCTTGTAGTTTTGCTACCTTTGGAGGATTATGTCAATTCATTTTGATATAATTCTGATATACATGAGTTATCATATGATCATACTAACCCTAGAGTTAGTAGATCTCTTTTTTTATCTCTTTTGTCATGTGTTTCATTTCCCTTGGTCTATCATTGATTGGGAGCATTTAATAGTAGAAATGTCTCTTGTGGGTGCATGTATGATCCGTTAAAGCCATCACTCCAATTAAAGCATTTGTAATTTGTTTAATGTGGGGCATACACTCTGCTCCTTGTTTCACATTTTGCACGCACACAATGATTCAAAGAAATCTCTTATGTAGATGGTTAAGGAGAAAATGATTTCCTTGGATTCATATTTACATTACATTATCATGCTCTATGCATTATTTAGTGGATCCTTATACTGGTCCTACTTTTCTAGATCCCTTTGGAGATTATTGTTTCCTTAGGACTGATCTCCTTATTCGGATCCCTTAACGAAGACAAAGCTTTCCTTAAGGACCAATCCTCTCTTTATGCAAATTTCCTAAGTCGACCACGCTTCACTTGGTTGTCCTTTTTCGAAGGTTTGACTAGCATATCATATCTTCCTAGACTATCAATTCCATCTTTTGGTAGCTTCACATGACCCATAGTAAGTGTAAATCTTACTATGCTAGTTGGTCATCTCTCTCTCTCTCTCTCTCTCTCTCTCTCTCTCTCTCTCTGTGGTGTTGCCTCTTTTATCTTGGTTTTGGATTTGATGAGGACAAAGTTAGTTGGGGGCTTGGTGTCTCCTTGACCTTGACAAAAAAATTTCCCATGCATTGATCTACTTTACCATGAGCATGAGGTTGTCTCATACTTCTGCTAAAGTGGGGGCTAAGTACACCATCCTAAAAAGTTAGCACTTATAATTAGATGCTCTATTAGGTCCCATTTTGAGGACTTTGATATTTTATGATCATTATGCTTGATCCAACAACCTAGCTCCTTTTCTTCTTGCGTCTTCTCTTTATTCTTGACTCCTTAAATTTGGACCTATTTTCCTAGGTATAGGAGGCTTAGGCAACCTATATTAACCAGGTATAGGATGCCTAGGCAACCTATACCCTAAAATTTGGGCCCAAATTTAAATGGGTGGCCCATTACGATGTTTTAGAAGTATTTCTAAATTTGTGGTCGACCCGATTCCCAAAATTTTGTGAGAGGTATAAGAGTGGCATATCTCTCCTCATTTTGGTAACCATGAACAATATTTCAAGTGCTCTCCTACAATTTTTCATTCAAGTATTTAAGATCAAGTTTCAAGCATTCTTCAGGCATCCCAAGGCATTTTGAAAGAAAATCTTCTCCATTGCAGCAAGATTCTCTCCCATGATGGAAAAGTAGAGGAGTTCTCAATCAAGCAAGAAGATCCTTTTATCCGTCTACATGTATTTCATTCATCCATTCTTCAAGGCAAGAGTTATCAAGCATAGCAACATTGAAGATCTTGGAGTGGCATTCATAGATCTATGCATTTTTGAAAGGCATCCTTGATTCCTTTCTACTTTCCAAGGTTCAAAAACTACTATGAAGAAATATACAATCATCTTCATGAATATGTGCAATCTCAATATCCATTCATGACTGTTATATATACATTTACAAGGTAAATCTATTATTTACCTATAAAGTACATGTTTTCCTTTATGCAATTTTATTTGAATTTTCAAGGTTGATTTCTAAACACGGGTTTGGGTAAGGTAAACCCCTTTCAACCCAAAAATTTCTCATTATTATGTGTGTAGGAATAAGTGACAAAGTTATTGTTGCAAATCTAAAAAAACTAGATCCAACGAATAATCTCTGAAAGTTTTGTGCAAAATTGCAAGGTACAAGGCAAATAGGCGACCTATACTCAGGTACATAGAAACTAAGTGTCCTATACCCTAAAAATAGCTTCAAATTAAAATCCTAGGTCAATGTTGCAATGTAATTTTTGTTTCATTCATTCCAAGTTTATAATGTCTGATCTTTGTTTGTTTCTGTTGAAAATTTTCATTTAGCTTACTTAGCCTCATATCTTGCATTAGTCAATCTTATTCCCTCAAAAATCCATCTCATCTTAATCATTATTACAAAGGATCATTACACTCACTTAGCACTTGATTCCTACTTGGGCCTATTGAATCATTTTCCTTTCGATTGTGCAATTAGGAAAAGGTGAATCTCACCACCAACTCTACCTTAACTAATCACCCACTTTTTATTATCGTACAAAGGTAAATGCTACATTTTTTTGGAAATAAGTACAACTAGAAAGAAAAGAGAGATTAAAAGAAAATATTAAAAACTGTGGAATGGAATGGTTGTAAAGTTGAAGAAATAATTTATACATACTAATAATGAGTTAAATTGTTGAGAAGCCTACAAATATAATACAAAGAATAAGAGCCTAAAATAATATATTGAAGATCTATATAAGATGAACATGAAAAGCCAACATAGTAAAGGAACCAAGAAAAAATTATCAAGATATTGATTAAGGGATCATATGAAAATAACTAAGTTTGGTATGGTTGATAATGATAGCGAATCATATCAATTTACATCAAGGTATAAAATAGATCAAATAAAACATGTGAGAGTAAATAATATTGGCAAAGATGAAGAGGAAGAATCCAAAGAGAAAGATCACAATGAAAAATAGAGATTTGTATGTGGAAGCAACAAATACTAATATTATATGGTATATAATGATAGGTAATATAATGAAGTAGTAATACTAGCATTGATATAGGGATGATAGTAATTTATATCACAATTATAGAGGCAATAATTAATATTGTAATGATAGAATTAGTTGATATCAAAGGGATAGAAGAAGATATGGTAGAAGTCAATAAAAATATTTCATAGGTACATGCTTTAGATTTGGAGGAGGGCATCAGTAATTTGTATGTTATCAATACTGAGGAAACATAAATAGGAGAGAAAATTATAACATAAAAATTACTTATGTAGGAAAACAACCCAAGAGATCATCTAGTTTGAGGGATGAACTAGAAATGAGAGAATTACTTGTCATGAGAACTTTGTTGAAAGTGTATTGGTGGACAAGAATCAATACCATGAAGAACGTGTGTAAGACTACATGCAAATTATGAGGTAAGTGTTGTGAAATTGTGATTGAAAGAGGTAGTATAAATAGCCTAGTATCTAAAGAATTGGTTGATGAATTGAAGTCGAAGCAGTTATAAAATATGTATACATATAATACTTTTTTTGTAACTATTAAAAGAGCGTAAGGTGTTGGTGAATGCACATTGTTGGATGAGGTTAACGATAGAAACACATCATGATGAATTCATGTGATATAATATTGATGGATGGCTACCATTTTTAATTTGTGAGACCATAGAAATTTGATAATATTGTATACATAATAGGAGAGAAAATATTACACAATAACAAAGAATGGCAAAAAGTATAGATCAATCTTGTTTAACAATAAAAAAGGCCAAGTTTAGTAATACTACGGAATTTTATGATAGATAAAATAATATTATAAGAAGGCTTGTGAGATAAGAATATACTCCTTATGTCGATACCTAAGATGAGAATCACTATAAGTGTATATAGGACTAGTGTGGATGATAAGGAAATTTTGAAAGAGGAAATATTAAAATTATTGATACAATATAGAGACATGGTTTTAAGAAATAATCTAGATGGTTTACCACTTAGAAAGAGTAACATTCATTATATGTATCTAATTCTAGGAAAAAATCTCTAAATAAAGCATACCATAGGATGAAACACTAGCTTTGGATGAAGAATTAATTTGGAAAGTATAACAACTATTGAAAAAGGGGTTGATCATATAGATTTTTAGACTCTGTGATACCCATGATAGTAGCCCCCTAGAAGGATGGTGAGTGGAGGATATGTAATAATTCTAAATTAATCAATAAGGTCATTATAAGATATAGATTATCATTGTAGAGTGAAGTTATTTACAAAGATTAAATTTAAGAGAAGTTACCATTAAATAATAATTAGAGAAAGATATGAATGGAACATATCATGTACTAATCATGAGAAATTTTATTATTATATGTTTATTTCATTTGGGTTAATTCGTGCCCTGAGTAAATTTATGAGGTTGATGAATGAGGTATTAAAGCAAATTTTGGTGAAATTTGTGCTTCTTTACATGGATGATATTTTAATTTTTAGTAATACTACGAAATAAAATCAAGACACTGTCAACTTGGTGTTTTTGATAATAAAAGCAGCAAAACAAAGGTGTTGTTCCTTACAAAACCATAGCCGAAAGGCGTAGAAACAAAAGCAACTATTTACAATGAAGTCAAGAAATGATCATTAACAACAAACTAGTAGCACATCTAGTAATGCACATCAAGAATGCGTAGACAACTCACCTACGACAAAGGGAGGAGAATGAGAGACTGCAAAGTGATTCTTCCTTCTCCGATGGACAACTATCCAAACAATACTTTCAGAAGGGTCCCCACCACAAAAGGACGGTGGTGGAACCCTCAAAAGAGAAAAAATCAACACCATCAACAGGAACAAAGTGTCGACAATGTTGAACCCCCACAGCCAAAGGTTGAAGCAGATCAAGAGGAGCAACAGTCGAAGTTGTACCATCCTAAAAAGTTAGCACCCATTATTAGATGTCTTTAGCGCCTATTGTACCCAATTTTAGTGATTGGAAAATCCAAATATCTTTATGCTTGATTTTCCGCATCTTTCATTTTCTTTCCCCCAAACTTTTCACACTTTCCAAGAGATGAATATGCCTTGAATATAGCAATGCCAAGACTAGGTCAAACTAAGTTGGCCTTGTCCTGGACAAGGTCAACCCAATTTGACCTTTTCCAAGCGCATTGTGATTAAATGGGCTATGGGCCCGATGCAGAGATTTTTCTTCCTAATCTTTATTTGTGGTCGATCTAACAATTCTAAATCCCAAAATGAGTATAAAAGGGGGCTTTATCCTCGCATTTTGAGATCCATAAGACATCCACTATCTATATGTGAATTCTTACATGATCTCAAGTTCAAGAGTTATCAAATGATCAAGTGCAAGATTTCAAGTTATGCAATTAAGGATTTAGATTCAAGATTTGAAGGCAAGCATCCATTTCAAGATCTCCAAGTCTTCTTACATTCAAGCAAAGGAAGTCTTCCCTCATTGATGCAAATTTCTCTCCCATGGTGACCGTGTAGAGGAATTCTCAAGCAAGCAAGAAGATCCATTCGTCTCCTCCATTCAATATTTCAAGCATACACTCATTGAAGATCTAGGATTTGGCAAGTGTAGATCCATGCATTTATGAAGGCATCCTTGATTTTACAATGCATTCCAAACATACATTCCAAGCATCATTGTGGATTTAACTGATTTCTACATCCATCCATGAGGGTTTCTTATGAAAGGTAAAACTTACATTTATCTTGTTTACACTAGTTTCCTTTTGCAATTTCTATTTCATTTCAAGGTTGATTCCTATATAGGGGCTTGACCAAGGAAAGCCCCTTTCCACAACATTTTCCCTTTCTTTTTGTGTACAGGAACATGTTTTCATGAATTCAAATGCATCTTTCATATCTGGATTTCAAGAGTTTCATAACAGGTACAGATCCTCTTTAGATTTTATCAGTTTTTGTGCCTCCATGACTAGGTCAAATTTCTTCGACAAGATCAACTTTGTTCAACATAGTCCTTTGGATCTGAGATTTTCACAGTCAGGAGTTGCAGGTCCCAGAGTGCCAGATCCAAACAGTTTTTGATTCCGACAATTCTGTGACAGTCAATTCCAGATGTGAAGTTTTCTCCATCTTCTCCTAACTTCAAGGTGAGTTCATTCTTCTTCTTTTCGTCTTGCATTTACTTTTATGCATCAGATCTGATATCATATCTTATTAGTTGTCATTTCCTTTATCATAGGTTGCATTCCTTTCATAGATTTGCATATCATATACACTTTAACATAAAAGGAACTCAATCCATGCACTCCATCTTCAAATCTAGATCTAGCATTAGCACCCCTCCATTATTTTGGGATATGCTAATCTGATTTTGGTTTGAGGGTGAAACCTTTGGGGTTTTCCTAATATATCATTGGAGGCCCTCATAACCTATTTAATTTGGTGAGTGATCTTCCTACATAGCATTGATCACCATTTCATATGATACAGAAGAAAATCAAATTAGTGTTATATAGACTAAGAGAGGATAATTTCTTGACCAATATGAGGGAATGTAGTTTTATGAAGTCAATATGCTTAGAATTTGTAATTTAAGCTGAAGGCTTGAATGAAACTTTTAGAAAAGAATCTTAGTTAGGATCCTTTATAAGTTTATCCACAAAAATTTTGGCAACTATTCATAGATTTAAAGGTGTTGATTATTGTCCCATATCTTCTTTTCTATTATACATAGTTTATAAACACGCATCGTGAATAATGTTACTTTATGTAATAGAAGGGAAAGATCTATGTGTTGGTTGATAACGATGTTCATTGTGCCTATTATATCTACAAAGAATAATATAAAGGATGCTCTTGATATAAAATATTTTTTAACTTATCTTATTCCTTGTAAAACAATAAGGATTGTTCCTCTACTACTATTCTTGCTAGTTATAGAAATCTTTACATGAATACAAGTGTAAACTTTTATTTGAAGGTGTCTTTTCCCTGGAGATTTTTCATAATACAAATGTGATCATTCAATGTGTTTATAACTATTATCACCTCAATCACATCGTTTGTGACTTCTAACTCTTGAAGAACTTCTAAATTCTATCTAAAATGAAAATTCAATTAAATAATAATGTGTAAAATTCAAGGAGGTAATGACTCGATTATTCAGAACTACATGAATGGTGTGGAATAATTTGATTGACTTGGAAATATAGACTATCTAAAAGGAATTTCCAAAGTATTAAAACACATTTTTAAAAAATGGATGGATTCCCATATTCGATAATTTAATTCATGTTTCACTCAAGTAACATGATTTTATATATCTTTCAAAGTATATGCTTTGCTTTAAGTAGAAGAAACACAAGAAAAGGCCATGGGGCATATTATTATAGTGGGTAGTAGGAAAGTTTCAATAGAGGGGGAAAGAAGAGTGGCGTGTCCATAGTAAAAGAGGATCTAAGGCACAAGGAGTGATACTCATGAGCCCATGGTGTTACTACATATTGTTATCTTTAGACAATTGCAAAAGAGACTACAAGACACCATGGGGAACAATGAGCTCCCACTAATTTTATAGGGCATTGGTAATTATCAAATGGATCTCCAAATAATCATTTAAGTAGCTTCTATGTGATGTTTGGTTTTTATTATAGCACCCTCCCTCATCATATATGTTTAAAATTATCATCCACACTCTAACAAATAGTCATCACAAAATACTATTTTTTGCATAAGCCCACATAATATTTACAATATTCGAAATAAATGTTTAGTTTCAATTTGCTTTGGTATAGTAATAACCATTTCTTATCAATATTTTAATACATGAGAGACAAGTTGTGAATGAATAAGGTTTGTACCTAGTAGATCAATTTAGAACACAGTCCAAATTATATCTCATAATAAAAGTAAAATGTTGTAAAGTGAGTTACATAGTAGACCAAAAAAATCCACCGATTTTTAGAAGATAGAAAACAAGACCACTTGTTCACATGCATGATCTTTTGTTATTGTGAATAAACCTAGCTCTTTAGCTATCTAGTTATTTACTAGCTAGTTTTCCACTATAGCTCTCATCACACTTAGGGAATTTTCACTTTATCCCACATTGGTAGTGTTTCGAGTCTCTTGGGTGGTAAGTCTTATATATACTCACTCACCACTCTCATATGGGCATTCAAATTTCATTGTATGATTTGCACTTTCTTGAGTTAAGTACAATTTATTTGGCTCATATTTTATTTCTATTGGCTTCTTCATTCATTCACAATCTTGGCTGGCGTTCCAGCCAAATTTTACATGGTATCAAAGCCCATAGTCAATCTATGAGTATGAAAACTAGAAACGAAAGTTGCATACTCAAGTCCAAGTTTGTTAAGAGTACTTGGGACAAGTTCAATGTCCTTTTTCTCTATGCCACGTGCTTTACATTGTGCTCTCAAATCATTAAATTTTGTTACAAAGTCTTGGATGTTGTCAAAAGACTTAGGATCGATTGTCATTAGTTGATTATCAAGTTGTTTCATACAAAGTTTTTAGTTTGTCTCGTGCATCATGTGAATTATCACAACCATCAAGTTGAAACATTATATCAAGTGACCCCAATCTCGTAAGAAAACCTAGAGTTTTTATTGTACGATCATGCAAACTAATTTATCTTTAGTATTTATAGGTTCACTTGACTTTTCTTCAACACACGGTGTATAAACTTGTTGCATTTAGAAGTTCCATGCATTTTGTTGTCATGTGTTGTAGTTGTATGGTGTGAGCAATGGAAACTTAGCATGACCCATATTTTAAAGGAAAAGGATAGCACAAGCAAAAGAGATACACAAGAACACCAAGAGATAGAAGGGTGAATCCTACACAAAGCACCTTTTGGGCCATTGGATAAAAGGGTGAACCTTGTGAAGCACCTTTCAGACCGATGGCTAAACAGCTACACCAGATCAGACAAAACATGCTTTGGACCACTGGGTAAAAGGTCACACTAGATTGGACAGAGCACGCTTTGAACTGTTAAATAATTGTTGCACCACATCGAACAAAGCACACTTTAGACCACTAAACAAAAGGCCACACGAGAACGAAAAGAGCACGCTTCAATTTGTTGGATAAAAGGTCGCACCAAATCGGACAAAGCACGCTTTGGACCGCTAGACAAAAGGCCATACCCTCAAAAAAAAATTGAACTCCAATTTTGGCATTTGAATAGGCAATCTTGGGGTTTTGATGCCTTTAGAGCATCATGATAGAGTCAGATTTGACCCAAACTACTTTGAAATGGTGGCTCCTTGTTAGATCTGGCAACGAATCTTTGATCTTCAACCCCTCACATATCTACCTTTCAATGTCAAAATCGGATTAAACAAAAGGCACATATCTTCAACCCCTCACATATCTACCCCTGAACTTAGAATGTTTCCAGGCAGCTTTGGAAAAAACCTGCAACTGTCAAGAAAATACAAGAACTTCCCCAAAAACTACAAATTTCTCCACACTTTTCTAATCCTCTAGTGCATCTGTGGCTAAGTATCAAGGAGTTATGAATGTCACCACTGAGGCTATTTGGCTTCAAAATATCCTAACTAAACTTGGCATCACTTTTCAAAGGCCATCAATCATCTATTGTGACAACCAGGGTGCCATCCAAATCTTGAAGAACCCAATTCATCATTAGCGAACCAAACACATTGAGATCCACATGCATTACCTCAGGGAGTTGATTGAGGAGCAAGTCGTCGATTTGCAATACTATCGTACAAGAGAGTAGGTTGCAAACATTTTCACCAAACCCTTCACTAAGAGCAAGTAAGTTCATCTTTGATGTCTCATGGGAGTACGAGACATCTCTTTTGTGGAGGGTCTCTTAGCCCTTTAAGTTTCATCCTCTCTTGGGGGGAGGGGGTGTTTCCCACTAGGTTTTCTCCTTTTCTGTTTGAGTGGATAATTTGTACGTGTACCTCATGAAGCCTAATTGCACTTAAGTGGTGTTAGTGTGAATAGGGTTCTTAATCAATCCAATATTGTATCTACTCCAGTTTATTTATTTGCATATTGATAAGAATACGGCTTGTTCTTGTCCATATTTGTTTTCTCTTTTGTGATATTCATTAGCCCCTGGATCTTGGGTTGTTGCTATTGGCAAATTCTTACAAAAATGAATCCTCCTTGTAGACTTATTTCCATTGCTATAAAGCTAGATACTTCTCTCGTTCCTGCAAAGATATTAGAGACTTCGTGCTCAATCAAAAAGGCCCATTCCTTCTGAAACTTGGAAGATAGGTGCACTATGTGATGAGGCACACTGGAAAGGATTTTGGGCTTAATAGTTGTGAACCCAATTGGTAAACCTCAAGGGTCTTCCTTTTAGGACAAGACAATGTGTCATTTGGTTGTGCTTGATTATTCTTTCAAAAAAAAGTTGTTGGAAATTGCAATTGTGGGTCCCATTGGTGATGTATGGCAAGGGACACTTCAAGGGAAAACTTAAACTCGTATATTGATGACGTATCCTTTTGTTAAGACTAGTTCTTTGAAAAATGGTAGGATGGTCCAAACAGGTCAAGTTTAAACTCCACTTCAGTGCTCTTTGGTAAGATTTGGATTCAAACCTCCTTGATTGTTGTAATGGATGTCCCTCTGTTGTAGTCTTGTTGTTTGCTCCTCAGCGATTGTTCTAGTTTTAAGACCCATTTCATTGTCAGTTCTAGTTTCATGTTGTCTTTCTTGATGTGTAAGTTTCAGGGGTCCTTTCAAAATCTTCTTTAATTCATAGTTCCCTCAAAAGTGTTTACCTAATCAAAAACAACGCTTCAGAGACTTGTTACCGCTACCACTGGTTATGTTATTTTATTATAGAACAATACTAACCACGTCAAAGAAAATCTACTAAACATTTATTTCCTTGTAAATATTTGACTGCTATCATGTACTTCCATGTGCTTATTAGACCGTAGACTCCACGTCTTTCATACTCTCTCTACCTGTGAAATGGCCACTGTTGATAGGCTGTCTCTCTCATTTGTATATGAATAATGGAGGGCAATGTAAAAGATTAAATATGAACAATACAAGACAACAAAGTTATAACATGATGACTCCCTAGAGCGCCACCACACACCTAAGGCGGGAATAGAATCTATGGGGCCCTTGATTGGTTCTAGTTTCTACATTTTGAAAGAATAAAGTTTTAACAGCGTCTTATAACCAAATGACATGATGCAATAAAGAAAATCTAAGCAAGTTGCAACAAAATAGATTATGTTTACTTGGTGCTAATAATTGTTACCCTGGAGAAACATCACCTACTCTCCAGCCCACGTTTTGGAGTACCTGAATATTGTGGATAATTTGAAGGACAATTTATCCCCTTCCCTTAACCACTAAGGAGGATACCCTAGCTGAACCCATGAGTTATAAAAAATTGTCGGCTGATATTTATTATGGTAAAATAATGAATGTGTTATTAATTAGAGATCAAGAATGATCTATATATACAAGTGTACAAGAGAATGTTTCTATAACGAACAAGAGAGAGGATATAGAAACATCCTGTAGAGAGAAAGAGAAAGTTTCCATAACGAACAGAAGGAGTTTATGGAAACATTACAAACAGGAGTGACCATTAGAAAAAGACGGAAGAGAGAGTAAATTAGAAGCTATCTAATATATATTATCGTAATACCCTACCTTAATGGTCAATCTATCTTCAAAAAACAGAAATTTACATGTCCTCAAAAAGCGTAAAAGGCAGCCTCAGGTTGATCAGAGAGGTCTGCAGGTTCTGCAATGTTGGCCTACTGTTGGGATCCACCATGCTTCTGCTGATCAGAAGCAAATTGGACTTGAGTCGCATCGACAATGGTAGGACAACTCTCGGTACCTTGAACAAGCACCTCAAGGCGACGGTACTCGAAAATCGTCAACATGCGTTGCTTCCAAGTGTTGTAGTTCTTGTCGTTGAAACGTTGACTGCCTTCCAACATCAAGTTGGTGAGAGATACCATTGCACGTTTTTCAATGAAAAAACGTGAAAACACAGATATGGCACAAAGTTCAAGGCAGATTGACGAAAACCTCAAAAAATAAAAAAGACACCCAAAGAAGAGCACAAAAACCCCAGATAGAATATGTTGTCAGATTCTAAATCCACTGGCTCAGAAAATGAGGCACGGAAAACAAGGCACCTAGAAAAAAGCGAGACTAACCCAGTTGAGATCTTGAACAGCCCACCAAGAATGTAAAAGAAGATTTTAGATCCGACGCGAAAAAAAAGAGTTTCGAATGAAACCCTAGCCGGCAGAGAAAGCCTTCAAAAAAAAGTGCAGAAATCTGTCAAAAAAATGACGGATTTGTTCAAGAAAGTGCAGAAAATAGTCTAGTTTGTGAGGAAAAAAGAAGATGCAAATTTTGAACACACTCGGGCAAAAAGCTTCGAAATCTTGAACTAGTAATTTCAAAAAGAAATTAAAGATTTCTGAAGAGGCCAGGAATTTGCTCTGATACCATATTATGGTAAAATAATGAATGTGTTATTAAACAAAGATCAAGAATGACCTGTATATACAAGTGTACAAGAGAATGTTTCTATAATGAATAGGAGAGAGGAAATAGAAACATCCTGTAGAGAGAGAGAAAGTTTCCATAACGAACAGAAGGAGTTTATGGAAACATTACAAACAGGGGTGACCATTAGAAAAAGACGGAAGAGAGTAAATTAGAAACTATCTAATATCTATTATCGTAATAATATTCTACAGCAGGTGTAAACCTGTAAAGAACACTTACATACTTTCCATTCTAGCTTTTTTGTCAATACATAATTTGCATAAAAACAAGTAGTTCATTTCATTTGGAATACTGAACCATCTATTTATACTGGCACCACAGCCTCTTTCTAGGGGTTATGGAGACACCAAGTAATAAAAACCTTCGCCTACGCTGAAGAAATAGTACGAAGGCTTAAGGTTGAATTGCCACCCTTGCCTCCTGTAATGATGCTAATTTATCAGTCATTTTTTGCAGTACGAACATACAAAAGAAAATAAACAGCAGACACACAATACGATCTTTACTGCCAAGGAAACAAAAAAATAAACGCTTTTCATCGATTCCAAATACAGACAAGAGCCTAACAATAAATTCAAGACAACGTGAAATCGAAAAACAATCATACAAAGAAAATATCTGAAAATAGTCAACAATGCACTGATTGTCTCTGTGAAAAACCTTAATGATTATAACTTTCTGAAGAGATCTAATGGATTATTGTTGAGGGCAAATTAAGTCAGCAAAAGATTACAAATTTCCTACATTAAACAGCAGTTTTCTTCATCGCGGGAAGAAAGCCAGTTCAGCATAATGTAATGAAAGAATTACCTGCATCAGGCATTGCTCTAGCACCAAAGTGAGACTACAATAAGGAATGGCCAGTAAGCCATTAAGCGCAGTTGACCAATCAACAGCTGCAGCAACTCGGAATGGTACTACTTCATCCCACGATTACCATTTCTATACTTTTCCATCAGGATTCAGATCATGTTTTACATTCACTCTCTAATGCAAAATTGCTAGACATTTTCAATTACTCACATGGATCTAACATCCAGTAGAGTTTACATATTTTTTTGCCCCTATTCTTGGTCAATTTTTTCTTTACCTACAGATATACTTCTGCAAATAAAATTCATGCTAGACGGGTCCCAGAAAACATTGCAGAGGATTAAGCTTTATCAAGAGCATTACCAGAGAGCCACCCAATTGAAATAAGTTTGAAGTGGACAATACTCTAGAATCCTAGATCCTGAAGCATGAAATTTTCATCTGGAAATGCATGTAATTATGATGTAGAAAATGCATATTACAGAGCTTCTTTCAGCTGGAAAGTCTTTAATATACGCCGGGCTCTGTCATACTCATTGAGCTCAACTAACATCCTTTTCAAGCGACGAGCAAGTCCTGAAATGTCTTCAGTACTGGCACCTAAAGCTTGCTTTTTCTCAAGCTCTTTTCCAAGTGTTGTCATGTAGTCAACCAAAGGATGTAATTTGCAGCTGCAAAATAAACAATTGATTAGCACAATCCTATTATAACATAAAAACAAGGAAAATTAACGTCTCCTGGAAAAAGGAAGAGATCTTCACAAAATTTTATGCATTGTAAATTTAACCATGCACTAGATTAGAGAAATTAATTCCTAGTATCACCCACTTTTTATTTAAAACATCAGTATCTCACCCCAAAATTTCTTCAGGTTAACTACTAAATATGAACAAGCAAAGAATATTAACACACTAGCCATTGGTAGATTTTTTCACATTCACCTAAGCTTATGTTGACTTTAAGGATCATGGTGACAGCTGCCTCTATTACATAAACCTCTACTAAAAATAAAATGGTGATAAGCCTAAGTTGCAAATCAAATCAATTTTATTAATATAGGCAATAACGCAATATCAAAAGGATGTATCAAGATTCAAAATACAAAAATTTTAATAGAATTAGCTCTAATATACTAGCTCCAGTGATCAAATATCATTTACTTTGCCAACAAGGTTGTGGTTCACTGGTGTATAAAAAATGCAACATTCTCAGTGATCTACCAACTCGTGTGATTTCAAAATATTTTTAGTTCACTAGAGTTCATTCATACCATGTACCAGCAGTACCAGCACTCCACTCTTTTTTGTATGGAGGGTTTCATTCTATGTTACATAAACCTTAAATGAATGAAATGTAATTAAAAATTTAGAAGTGATGAGGGTAAAACAGCATAGACAATTTCATACCAGAAAGGAGTTTCATATTTTGTGAAGTGACCCCTCAAAGGGTGTGTTTCCAGAAGCTTTCTAATTAAAAACCACTACTCTAAATATTCTTTTTAAATCAACATTTGAGGAAATGTTCACATAAATGCATGTTCACTAATTTAAGAAAATAATACTGAAAAGATCAGCCAAGATTACACAACTAACAAAAAATCTAGGATTCATTGGGATTGTCCTTATTGGAATGACAAAATAATTTGTAATCATTGAATGTGAACCCACAAGGGTTTTCCACTGGCAATCTTTATCGAAGCCATTGCTTGGATAGTCATGTAGATACCAATTCGACCTCCATTCTCCATGGGCAGCACACTTTCTACTCATGCATACTCAAAAGGAATCTACATTTTAATTTTTTTTAAAGAAATGCAAGGCCTTTTAAAGAATTAAAGATTTTGAACTAGATTAAGAACCAAGTTACCAAATCAGCGTTGGAATCAAGTACATATGTATGGGGTATGCTCGTAAAAAATCTTGAGGGCTGGGTGACCATATAAAAATCATAAATATATGCATATTTGCAGCCTAGAAACAGGAATTAAGCTCAGAATATCATATACCATGCATTTGTCAAACATTTGAAATATGCCATACTAATACAATATCAAATTGTCAAAATTAAATGTATGTTAGATATTTGAAAATTGAAAGAATTTATAATCACAGTTCAAAAAGTGTTGGAGTGTTTGGAAAGTGAAAACAATTTATAATTTTAATAGATTTCGTAATATTAAATTTACATTATGATATAAACCTACCTTACCACATTTGCTCAGCACACCCCAAATTCGAAAGTCGGTTTGGTTGGAAGTCGGATGCAGTTCACATTCGCTTGAAATTCGTGGATTTCTGGTATGAGGTGGAGATCATGAGCAGCTTTTGCCACCGGAATTTGGTGGCTCTTCGAGGCTACAGCGTTGCCGGTGACGGAAAAGAGGGGTAGCAGTTTCTTGTTTACGACTACCTGGCTAATGGCAGCCTCAATCAACACATTTTTGGAGGGAAAAGCAAAAATAGGAGAGCACTGACGTGGGAGCAGAGGAAGAAGATAATAATGGTCACCGCAAAGGGGTTATGTTACCTGCATTCGGGCTTGCAGCCAGTGATATATCACAGAGATATCAAGGCCGATAATATTCTGCTGGATGACAACATGAATGCCTGCGTTGCGGAGTTTGGGCTGGCGATAAGGGAAGGGCAATGGGAGGTGGGGTCAAAAGTAGGTGGTACGCATGGGCATTTGGCGCTCAAGCATGCTCTGCATGGAATGCTTACAGATCACTGTGATGTCTACAGCTTCGGAGTTCTGTTGTTGGAAATCATGAGCAGCAGAAGGGCTCTGGATACTTGTCAATACCATATTACTGATTGAGCATTGAAGCTTCTCAAGGCTAATAAAATCAATCAAGTGGTAGATTGGAGAATGCGTGAGTGAAGCGGTGAATACAATGGAGAGATTTGTTTTGGTGAGTATTTTGGCATTAATATATGTGGTGGTGTAATTTGCTATGTTGCTTTAATATTAGCATAGTGGTGTATGAACTTATTTGGTTATATATATATATTTTTAAATAAATTC
Organism: Thuja plicata; assembly: GCA_018584345.1. NCBI lineage: Eukaryota > Viridiplantae > Streptophyta > Pinopsida > Cupressales > Cupressaceae > Thuja > Thuja plicata. The sequence goes on from MU223399.1 coordinate 695,579, forward strand.
TGGTACAGACGAACCCAAAACGAATCCGAACCCAACCCAAAAAAAAATAGGATGAATTTTGAACCAGAATCTCGAACCCACACCCATACCGGAATCTGAACCGGCAACTTAGATAAAAACTGAAACACATATAACTCATAGATGTGTAAGTATATGATTATATAAATCTATAATTAAACTTTTTATTTCCTATATAAATATTAAAAATTCACAAAAGCAAAAGCATTTAAAGAAGTATAGAAATCATAAAAAGTGATATATATATATCTGTGTTACCGGATTCGTGCATATGACCCCTGATCCGGGTCCAGGTCTGGATTCTCCACTTGGTCCGTGTTGGATCCGGGCAGGGTCCGGATGGATCCGCGGCCCGCGGATCCAGCCAGACGCTGCCCGGATCCAACACGGACCAAGTGGAGAATCCGAGGATCCTCGAGGATCCCGCGCAGATCCGCGCGAATCCACAGGGACCCGCAGGCAACAAAAGAGTAAAGTAGGCCCAAAACACTTAAAAAGTGTTTTTTTTATTATTTTTTTTCTTTCTAACCCTAATTCGACCCTTCTTATGGAACCTCCAAATAGATTTCATTTCATCTTTGCTCTCTATTTTGCTCTCATTCTTGGTGAGGTGGTTGTTTTCGAAGGAGATCGATTGTGGAGTGACAAATACCTTCCACAAAGCAGATTTGAGTGATTAAGGTATGCATTTCATCCATATTCTTTAGTTTTTTG
>MU223399.1:698471-738927 GCA_018584345.1 Thuja plicata
TTTTAGAATTATGTATATTTCTCTTATTATTTTTATATCTAATGCATATATATATATATATATACACTCACGAATCCCTAGGAACCCAAACGGAAAAAAAAAAAAAATTCACGAATCCACGAACCGGATTTGCAAACCCGAATCCGTCCCCGAACCCGAATCGGCAACTTAGATATATATATATATAAAGAACAGTATATAAATAATTAAATTTGTATTAGACTACCCTATATCTACTGAGCATACGAGAGAGGCTTGGTGAAACTGGCATTGCTAGCCTAGGGCTCTATTTACCCACACTAAGGACGAGTTCTTCATTTCCCTCGTATATCGTTGTAACGCACTTCATCATGGTTTCAGAAAAAAAGAGTTTTCGAAAGAATCAAACATCATCTGCCCACTTCATCATCCTACTCCCTTTTCCCCAATGGATTGGCACTTTCCCATGACTTGACTCAATCTTCCTGTGCATATTTTAAAGTGTTTGCCCAAAGTTGTCCCAGGTAAATCGTGGGCATTTTTTCATCATGCAAAATGTGAAATAATGTTACATTTAGCATTTGGGAGGAGCATCTCACAATTTTTTGAATAAGATAAGATAAGATAAATTATTAATGTCCAACAAGAGACCACAAGCAGGCCTAAGGGACTGGGAGTACAACATAGAGCCCAGAAGGCAGCAGGACAACCAAACGATGTCCAAGAAAAGAGAAACCAACAGAAAAAGAAACAGCAACAAGAGCCAGAAAGGAGAAGAAACTGCGAAACCACCAAACATTTAGTGGTTTCCAGATACCGAAAAGTAGCTCAAGATCGACGGGTAACTATCCGTGGGGGGAGGAATCTGAGTTAGAGTTCGTCTCTGGGAGGAGGGAGTCCACTGTCCCCGATGGGGCTGTAAGAGCAAGTGATCTCTGCGATGTCTGACCGATCTGGAGTGAGGGACAGTGGAAGGACTCTCAGGCCTCTTGATTCCTCTAGGGGAGGAAACCGAAGCAAAGGAGNGGAGGGAGTCCACTGTCCCCGATGGGGCTGTAAGAGCAAGTGATCTCTGCGATGTCTGACCGATCTGGAGTGAGGGACAGTGGAAGGACTCTCAGGCCTCTTGATTCCTCAAGGGGAGGAAACCGAAGCAAAGGAGGTGATCCGCTAGCAAAGGGACGTAGAGCCCGGGGGAGAGAGCACCTGTAAAGTCGAATCACGGAGACAGAAGGCCTCCTGGAGATAAAGTGCCAAGCAGTGTTTATCCTCGTACCTGAAGAAGGAAGACATAGACCTGCAGTCTCTGAATAGACAGTGGAACCTCCCACGAATCTCATAGTAAATCGAATAGTAGAATAAGAAATGGAACTCAGTCTCAACCAACCTCATATCACAACACTGACAAAGCCTCTCCTCTCTACTGGTCTGGTGGTCGGTTTGGATCTGAAGTCGGTGAGAGCCAACTCTAAAGGACCCAAGTTGGATACGAGTTGGATACGCAGGGCGTGGGGCCAGCGTCTGAAATGCATTTTTAAAATCCACTAATGCCAGATCAACCTGGATTTGAGGTAGAATCACTACATCAACATCAAAAGTTTCCACTCAAAAAAATCTGAACCCTGCCTAATTCCACAGGCAATTTGGATTTTTAACCAATTTTGGTCCAACTTTTACCCAGAAATGGGGTTATATACGGCCAATTCAGTAACATTTCTTAAAAGCTATAGGACTTTATGTCCCCCATCAACCACAGTTTATTAGCCCCCTACACCTCAGCACCAAGGCACAAAAGTGGGAGCACTCCTCAAAGAAATTGAAGCCAAACATGGATCAACAGAGGACTTTTTTCTAAAACTGACAGTAATAGGGCATTTAATATGATTTCAATGCAGGCAGTATCAATCATAGCTTAAATTCTTACGAATTCTTCTCAAGTTCTCGGTCACCTGTTGTGGAACAGGGGTTTTGGCAAGGCCATTAAACCTCTAGAAGAATTCACAACACCCATTTTTCAGGCTTGTTGGCGCAAGGGAAGGGAATGGCCAGAATCAGTTTTGAAAACCGTCTGACCTCCTCAACTTGATTTTCTTTATAAAGGAAAATCCACCTAATTCCTCCCAAGGTATGTAGTCAGATCCCCATCAGAAAAGATCCAAAAATAAAATATTCCATTTCATGCATGGAACCCTTCTAGGAATTATTCCCACCAGGCTAGCCAGTGCATCTCCACTGAGGAAGAAATTCAACTTCACATCGCAAAACAGGAGTTTCTTACCCCAAGGCAAGCCAAAACCTCATTTCTGTAAAGCTACTTCTCAATGTAATATATTCCTATTTTATCCAGTAAAAACCCTAGGCTAATCTTCTAATAGTATCTTAATTTTTGCCAATCATTTTGAGAAGTCTAATAGAAGAATATAGGTTGCCCTACGTAATGATTCGATGAATTATACAGGACTAAAAGTTCCCATGTAAGATATCTCTGCAGAATTGTTATTAATTTTTTAACTATTGTATAAGATCTCAGAGTACCTTAGTGTTCTATCAGGGACGCCTCCCCCACAATATACCCCACATTTCTGAGACAAGGACATTTCCAAGACGCGTGGGCTTAGGGGAAACATTCCCCTGTCACTCCACCGTCCACACCAGGATACTGCTGAGATGTCCCGAGGACACCCAGGTGACTCCCATGGCTGGCAGGCCAAAAAGAGGGTTTTTATAAAAACTATTTTTTTTAAACAACCACCCAATACAAACCCTATGGCTGATGGGCCCCACCTAAACCGCTCACAAATTCAATTCAACAGCAAAGATGAGGAGGAGCAAAAAAGTGAGAATGAAACATTGAAAGAGTGAGAGGAACAAGAAGAGTGTTGGAAGCGCAAGAGGGTTGAAGAGCAAAAACAAGAAGAAGAAGAAGAAGAAGAAGAAGAAGAAGAGGGATTCTACACCAAGTTGCAAGGATTTTTCAAGCATAGGGTAAGATTCTATGACTTTTTAAAAATATATATTTTTAATTAGTTTTGTATCCATACTTCAATTTTATTCATAAATTCATTGACATGGCTGCAAGTTTGCAAGTGTATATTCATTGATCACTGTTCATTGTTCATATAGTCATCAAGATTCAACATTGAACTTTGAAAATTATTCATATTCATAGACATGGCTGTCATATTTGGTTATTTTTTTATTTAAGTTTATTGTTTTACAAATTAGTTTTAGTGGGTTTATATGTTCAAATTTATTATTTTTTATTTATCAAAATAAGATGAAAACTTTTGTGTATCCTCTGCTTCTGCACTTCATGCAACCTGAAGTAAGAAAAACAAAATTGAAATCCTTGGTTGACAAAGATTAAGAACAAAGATTCTATTTTGTGTTCTTCGTGCGACTTGAAGTAAGAAAAACAAAATGAAAATCCGCGTCTTAACCCTTTGAGTTATGCTACATGCACAGCTTGAATTTAATTTTAAAATTATAAACTTACCAATTTTGAATTGTTTATTGCAGTGTCACTATGAGTTCTCATGGCATGAGCGAGGATGAGGTTGAGGTTCAAAGTGAAACTGGATCCAATTATGCACCTGAGGCTGAGTTCTAGGGCAAGTGCAGCTGTAAATGTGAATTGCCCCTTCACAATACTAGCACATTTGTTAAGTGTGCCTTTGATCCTAGGTCTCCTTAAAACAATAATATTATGGAGCAGGCCTAGAACATCTGGGGCACAAGGTTGTCGAAGTGCCACTTTTGTAGCCTTGAATTTCAGAGCAGCATTACCAGACTTAACGCCCATCTCCTTCAAATCTGAGGAAAAGGTGTAGATGCATGTGGGGGTGCCATTGGTGAAGACAATGCAGTTGTGCCTACATCTGCTTCTTTGTCTCGTGAGATCAGGAGTCGTCAAAGCCAACCACATGGTTATACTTCTACTTTGCAGAGGCAAGCTGCATGTATACAAACATCTTCTACTTCGAGAGCCCATGCAGAAGAGGCTAGGGGGGAATGCAAGTTGACAAGTAATGCTCCTAACCTACTAGCTGAATTATTCAATGTGCAGATGAAGAATGATGCAAATGATGCCATTAGCAAATACTCCTTTGTGAATGTTATTCCATTCCATGTGGCTCGATCTCCTTATTATGAGGCAATGGAGATGGTACCAAGGGAGACAAAATTGAGGTCCACAATTTTGGATAAGAACTATTCCAAGATAAATATGATAATGGATAAAATGAAGGAATATTCAGTGGTAAGTCAATGCAGTATAGTCTTGGATGTGTGGACAAACATTAGGCATGGTCCACTCATCAATAACATGGTTACATGTTCAGAAGGCCCATATTTTCTTAAGGCACTTGATTGTTCAAGGCATCACAAAGATGCCAATTTTCAGCTTCAGATCCTCAAGGATGCTATTCAGGAGGTTGGGCCACAGAATGCAGTTCAAGTAGTGAAAAATGTGACTTGTGTGTGCAAAGCCACTGTTGAACTCAATTATTTGGTGGACTCATTGTGTGCGTGCCATGAATAATGCAATGATGCAAGAGATGTGCAGATGTTTATCTACAACCACCACACTTCACGTGCACTCTTTAGGACCTTCTTTGAGAAGGAAATTTTGAAACTTATTAAAACTAGATGTGCATCCTATTTCAATTTCTTGGAGAGAATTCTTGAGTTGCAAGAAGCATTGCAACTAACGGTTATGACGACAAAAAGGAATGGCCCAAGTCCAAGATAGAGTAGAGGAAGAGGGTGAAGGATGTAGTGAAAAGTGATGGTTTTTGCAGTGATGCAAAATATATAGTCTCCAGCATCACTCCAGTTTTCCAGGTTTTTTGATATGGGAATGCCAATGCACATAGCCTTAGAGAGGAGCACGAATGCATTTGACTATGCTACACCAAATAAGGGTTGTTGTGTGAGACACCACACTAGCATTCTACAATGAGCAGATTCAGCAAGTCATTCATCGGCTATGGGAGAAGCTCAACACTCCCTTGCCAATTGTTGCTTATGCATTGAACCCCAAGTAGCACGAGCAAGGCCTAGTAGAGTTACACTATAATGTCCCCTTTTCTGAAATAGTATTTAATAATAAATAATAATATTAAAATATAAAAACAATATAAAAAAAATTAAAATTAACATATAAAAGTGTTGATGTTTATAGCTTCGATCAAATAATAATGTACATAATAATATTATGGAAATAGATCAAACTATACGTACACTATATCTTCCCTAGCTAAGAGGGAGTGTTGAAATAAGACAGCGGCGAACAGATATATATGGATGAGAATATACACTGCATATATGTATATAATAGTCATGACTATTATTATACATATACATATATATATATATATATATATATATATATAAGGAAGATCCGATTAGATTGAAGGAAGATCAAGATCAGATTTTTGGAAATCTTGTACCTACAGAATGGCAAATGGAATGAGACTCAAAGAAAGACTTAAGGTGCTTCAAATTTTGAATCGTGGAAACTTTGAATGATGTTGGTATTAAGGAAGAATGAGCTAAAGACAATAATAGAAAATCCTCTTAAACTTAATGGAAATGATGAGCAGAGTCAAAGGAAAAAGGGCAAGAAGTCATATGATCAACAACCGTTCAAGAAACCTAGAGACCTCTCTACAATGCAATGTTTTAGATGCAACAAATATGGTCACACTGCAAGAAAGAGATGCAACAAATATGGTCACACTGCAAGAAAGTGTCTTGACAGACTTAGAATGCAAGCTTCCCTTGCTGAAGTCAATAATTCAAATGTGTATTCAGAGAAATATGTATTCTAAAAGAAATTCAAGATACCTTATGATTGAGAGGGAGTTCACTGATAAAGATAAGAACACTTCTGAGGTAAACTTGACATGATTATTGATTATTAATATTATATTAATGTTATTTTATAACTATATGAGCCCTGTGTAAATCATAAGGGAGTGATGACTTCCAAATGATTATCACTTGTATTTGTTAAAGTTATTGAAAGATGACGATCTTACAATAACTTGATCTTCTATTGTGATAGATATCTTGTGGATAGAATCGCCGATTGAGGCAATCCACCTAGGAACGTGTAGATAGAATCGTCGGGGAGGCAATCCACACGAGAGCTTGTGGATAGAATCGCCGATGGAGGCAATCCACACTAAAGCTTGTGAGTTAATGGATAGAATCGCCGATGGAGGCAATCCACACTAACGCTCGTGAGTTTGTGGATAGAATCGCCAATAGAGGCAATCCACGCGAGAGTTTGTGGATAGAATCGTCGATGGAGGCAATCCACCTGAGAACTTGTGGATAGAATCGCCGATGGAGGCAATCCACATATTGGGAATATGTTTCGATTGATTACATTATGAGAATTGATTTCTAATGAACAAACTTTCACAATTTATGAACTTATTGTGATGTGCATTTTATCTTCCCTAGCTAAGAGGGAGTGTTGATGTTTATAGCTTTGATCAGATAAAAATGTACATAATAATATTATGGAAATAGATCAAACTATGCGTACACTATATCTTCCCTAGCTAAGAGGGAGCGTTGAAATAAGACAGCGGCGATCAGATATTTATGGATGAGAATATACACTACATATACGCATATATATTAAATTATGTATATAATAGTCATGACTATTATTATACATATACATATATATATTTATGATAATAATATATCCTCATATTATAAATATTGATTACCATGTGTAATGATTTAATGATCATCGAATTATCATTAGTGATAGATCGATAACCATCGATTATCATTAATGATAAATCGATGATCATCGATTTATTTCTTTTTGACTATCGACTTCAGGTATCGGTTATCATCGATATTGTTATCGATGACTGTCATATAACTTTGGGTTATCACCTATGCTCCACGGAGTTTCCGGGACGAGGACGTTTTAGGGGACGGGGACGTGTTTCCGGTACGGGTACGGCTCAGAGCCAATTTTTAGGGGACGGTAGGGGACGGCTATTAAAAAAATAGGGTAATTTTTATATATATAGGAAGAATTCAAATATGCATATCATAACATTGATAAACCATTCACCATAGACATTTTAGAAGCTCAAAACAATGAATACATAGCAACTTAACAAAGTTCAAATATTTTCATTATGAAAATATGACGTACATATAGCAAAAATGCCCAAAGGCTCCAAGTTTCATGCATGAAATGACATAAAGAGAAGTCCAATTAAAATACTAAATAGTAAACATAGAAGTTCAACTCCATAATTAGATGTCCATAATAATCAAAATCAGTAATGTATCAACAAATAATATCTGTCAAATATATGACTGTCCTCTACGAAAGCTTTGTTGTTGCTCCTCTTTCTTCTTCTTTTTGGCAAGAATGAATGAAATGAACAAATGAAAGAGAGTTAGGCTTTTTATGTTTTTAGCATCCACATGGGGCCCGCCGAAAACCAAACAAATTTTAAAAAAACTCATTTTTTAATACTAGCGGCCGTTTTTTTTGGCTGGGAAATAGGGGACGGATTTGGGTACCGGGGACAGCCAAGTTGTCCCCTAACCGTCCCTGGTACCCAAATTCGTCCCCTATTTAGGAAACTTTGTTTTTTTCAGTTCCAAAATGTCCTTGATTTGGGAACGAAAAGGGGACTGTTAGGGGACGTTGAAAATCCGTCCCCGCGTCCCCGTTTTGTACCCGGGACGGGAACGGGGGTACAAGGGCAGGGGACGCGTCCCCGTGGAACACAGGTATCACCGATATTATTATCGGATGACTATCATATATATGCATTAACACCGATAGTATTATCGGTTGACATTAGTAATGTCACCACCGATATTACTATCGGTCGGTTATATAAACAATATCACGTCGATTTAATATCGACTGAGATTAACAGTGATTCATTTTGTTATGAAGGGTCATGTCAATGATAAGACGTGACTCATTAATGACTCATGGCTTATCATTTACGTGACTCTATATTCATATATATATGCAAAATGATAGTTGGCTGAAAGATATTGAAATCGAACATAGTGTATTCAGCAATCTGCATACATAAAAGAAGTATCAGAATTAATATATTAATAAAATAAAAGATACAAAAGCTAAGATTATCATTTGAATAAAAGTTTGATTTGCATATACAACATAGAGTGCTATTACATTTGCAGCTTCCTAAAACTTAACAAAAAGAATTAAATTAAAATTTCATTAGAATTTAATAAAATTTAATGAATGGTCAAGAGGCGTGAAATGCAAAGATGCGACTCCCTTGAACATGAGATATTAAAAGGAGAAAAGAACTTCATTTGGAAGAGGACAAGGAGAAAAGAAGAAAGAAGGGAGCTATTAGAATCATTTGTCATTGTGCCAAAAGCTCTAATTCTCAATGCCCGATACAAATGTCAGATTTAACCCAACCCACGGGAGGCGGTTAAGCCATGGCACAAGTCCCCAAGGAGGTGCTGACCACCAAGTCAACAATCTCCCCCTCAACACCAACTGAGCCTTCAACACCCACTAAAGGGAGACTCAAACCCGTGACCCAAGGCTCTCATACCAATTGTTGGAATCATTTGTTGTTGCGCCAAAAGCTCAAACTATCAACACCCAATACAAATGCTAAATTTAACTCGACCCATGGGAGGCGGTTAAGCCATGTCAGGAGTCCCCAAGTAGGTGCTGACCACCAAGTCAACAAGAGCATGGAAACCAAGGAAGGAGTAATGGAAGAAGATTGGAATGGGAAATTGATAAAGGGTTGTGACCCTTTTGAAGGGTGGTAATTCTGAAAGGATGTGACCGTTGAAAAGGGCAGACATGATGAAGAGGTGTGACCCTTTGTCACAAAAGATATTAAGGGGGAAGAAGGATCAATGGGGAATGGAGCAATGGAGACATGATAAAGAAATAAATATCATTTGTGCTCATCAAAGGGAATTAAATATATTATATTGCTGGCAAGCATCGTGTGACAGCAAATCTATGTGCTTAACTTATCTATGAGTGACACAAACTGTGTGACATAGCTATTGAACAAAATGGCTGCAGATTTTCTAATCAATTATGGTTTTACTTCATCGCTTTGACAACAACAAAAATATCATCAAACATAAACGCATAGGCAAACAAATGGCTGCACAATTTTTACTCTGTGATAGTATTTCTATCAGTACGAAAAAAGAACAGGAGTGAAGATTCAAAAGTGAGATACAGATTAAACATTGTTAATTCCCCTAATGCTTTAATACTCATTAGATGCACTGAACAAACAAAGAAATTGCAATATCCACGTATCATGATTACAAAGGTAAGACTGAATCCATATAGACTAGACCTATTAAACATAAGATGCCATTTTTCCTTGGATAAAGGAAAAATTAGGCAAAGAACAAAATTCAATAGTAACATACCTAAGTTCTCCAGACAAACTAGGACCAGTCCAAACACCCGACAATGCTGCAACAACCCTTTCAGTCCTTGTAACTGCGTCATGAATATTCTGCACAATATTCCTTAAATGGGGTAACATTTTTGCACATAAAAGTTCATCAAGTGCCAGCTGTTCCAGAACAGTCATTGCCAAGATGTCTTTCCATAGAGCAATATTTTTAAGCAACCGAACAGACATGCCAAATTTGTATGCTGCAATCCGTGCTGCTTGGGATACAGCATTCATGAGAGGGATACTCCAAGTGGGCACCTGAGTTTCAAAACCATAGACTGAGAAAGTAAGTTTCTTGTGTTAAACACAAAAATGAATCTTGGGAAAATGCTTCCACAATGTTTCTTAAACCATTACTTGTAAGTTGTAATATAGAACAAGAAAATTTTGGGATCTCTTATTCTACTTCCCTTCTGAATTTCAAGTGTGCTAAAAACAATTATAAGAGCCGCATTACTAAATTGATTCAATTAACCAAAAGAGGTCTCACCTGCAATTCAGCAATAGCTTCAGCTAAGCGTGTACGAACAGCTGCCAACAATTCCTGCAGTGAATCATTAGATGCAGGAATGTAATTAAGAATTACTTGCACTGCAGCAACTGCATTTTTTGTCCCTCTTGTACTCAGCCTGTCCCAGCAGTGTGCAACTTCGTGATGCAATATTGGCAGAGCAATTTTCTCCACAAGTCCTGGTACAAGGTCTGCATCTGCATCTTCTGGTTCAAAATCCTTGACATTCTCTGGCATACCATAGTCAAAGAGAAGAGTATGCCTGGAAGAAAAGGATCATAGTGTCAGTAATGCAGAACACGTTGAAATAAACTGCCTATTTTGCACAAATACAAATCTTGTTTTACCATGAAGTTTAAACAACGACATTCAAATTTAAAGAAAGTCACAAGATGCAAACCATTGCATATTGTTTAAATCTGCATCTTCATATAAAGGGTCCCACTTCAACAGCTCCAAGCGTACAAAAGGAGAGAAAATAGCTGGTGCACTCAAGCACATATAAGCGTCACGATAAGCCGAAGAGTACAATATTTTCCACCCTTCAAATCTTTCTTTAACAATGGAAATTTGTGAAAAATCTTGAGCAGCATCACCAAAAACATGTTCAGCCGTCTGTAACAACTCATCACGACTAGATTGATATGCCTTGCAATCACTATCACTTTCATCACTGCTAGATTCCCCTTCTATATGTTGGCTAGCAGGGCCATCTGAGGCAGTAAAACTTGCTGCTTCCTTAGATGCTGTGCGAGCCCTCCTCTGCCTCCGGGCTTCAGCCCTTCGCTTAATATCTGTTCGTTTCTGCAAGTTAATATCTCGACCAAACTCGTCTAACTGAGGAGGCAAATTCAATCCATCTCTTGCAGCTAGAGATGCGGCTTGCGCTGCTGCTGCTGCAGCAGCAGCAGTAGTTGAACCACCACCTTTACTTAACACTGATTTGGCTGCATTAATTGCTGCTTCAACTTCTACCATTTCATCAGCATCATCTGATGCTCTTCTCTCTAGAATTGCTGTTGCACGCTCTTCATGAAGCATTTGCATTTGCTCTTCAAGTTCCTCTATATAAGGTGCCTTATCCTGCAATTTATGCACAAGATGTTAAATGTTGAAAAAGTACAATTTTCTAAATCAACAAAAATGATGAATATTTTGCAAAATAAGACAGAACCACACAACACCTCTGACAAAACAATTATCACATAAATACACTGACAGAAAAGTATGTTTAATGCTACTAAAGAAACATATACACCCATTAAGATCAGGATGCAGAATTTCATGCCAAACAAAAATTCGCAAGTTTCAATATCAGGTGAGAGACAATAAAAGTGACATCAAAAAAATATATATTATACTCTAAATGCCTAATAAAAGGAACAACCATAGCCTTTATCTTACAATTGAGAGTTCTGTATTACAAACTTGCAAGACAAGCTTCCCCAATAATGAGGTGAGGTGCTTCCGAAGAATCTGGTAAAATTAACATAGTACTCCTGTACATATATTGTCAGCATTGTGAATAGAGATGAGTCTTGTATATTGAATATCATGTTAAATAAATTCACATGATCTATAGTAGTTAGTAGAGAGTTTATGTCTGTATTATTAAGACAGGCATGCTATCATGACATGCATTTCAGATTTCTGTGAAATTGTGCTAAGTTGGTTGAATGTAGTCAAACATCCAAAAACAAATTTATCATGGAATCAGAGAAATTTAGAGGACATTTTGTATCCAGCCTCTTGGAACCAATGATTATCCCGATCACGCAAGCTCCTTGTCATCCAAGGTAATCAATGAGTCAGCATGCAGGCAACTGGAGAGAAGCCTTATCTATCTTGCTGCCACTAGACTTGCTTTGAGCTATGCTGTGAGTTACAGTTCCAGATTTAGGACAGCCTCTAAGGCAGAGCATCAGGTTGCAGTAAAGAGGGTGCTGAGATGTGTGAAAGGGACACTTGACTTTGGCATTCTATATAGCAGAAGCAAAGATACTAGGCTGGTTAGGTTCAAAACTTTCAGATTGGGCAGGTTCTGTTGATGACAAAAAATCCACTTCTGGATGTGTTTTCACTCTTGGTATGGGTGCAATCACATGGACCAGTAAAAAGCAACAGGCAGTAGCTCTTTCCTTGACAGAAGCATAATGTCGAGGAACGGCCAAAGCAGCCTGTGACGTAGTATGGCTTCAAATGATGCTTTCAAACATACACATTTCTCAAGCAAATCCTTCACCCTTGTTTTCTGACAACTAAGGGGTGTTACAACTTGTCAAGAATCCAGTCTTCCGCGAGCATACCAAACATGCAAAGCTTCATTGACACCTCATACAACAACTTGTAGCAGACATCGGCGATGTTGCAGTATTGTCTAATTGGGGACCAGACTACATACGCTCTTACCAAGTCCTTAAATCATGACAAATTTGTAACATTTCAGAATAGACTTGGTGTAATAGGCAGATTGACCAAGGAAGGTATTAAAGTAATATTGTAATATATGTTTATAATGGTCAATTAAGTCAATTAGAATGGACTTTAGAAAAAAATATTATTATTTTACATAAGTTCTTATCCTTTACTAAGTTACTTTCTTAGTTGTCAATCTTATCCTCTTATTGGATAAATCGTTTGTGACTCTTATTTAAGGAGACTTTTGATCCTTCATTGATATTGAATATCTTTATAATCATTCTGTGTGTTTTTTATTATTTTATCAAATAGATTTTTCCTCTAAAACACATAACTTTTCAAATTTCCTTCATAACCCTTGATTAATATTTGAGAGGAATTATTTAAAATAAACTCTGACTATAAGAGACCCTATATTATATTTAACTTTACTATGATTGGTAGTCTTTATTATAATTCCATTCTATGATATCACTTTGTGGTATTATGAGCCTCTTAATTTATTATTATAAACCCATTTTTCAGTGCGAAGTGTTGCAGGTTTCCACTTCGCTGAACTTTGGAAAGGGGACATTACATGTCACAAAGCATATTCAGGACTTTCTCCAGTTTTGAATTACTCAAAAATAAATTTATGAAATTTAAAGATATATTATAAGTTTAATTTAAATCATATTTACTTATTTTAATTCTTATTTGGTATTAAACTTATTAATTTTATTTTTTACAGTGCCTCCAACCTCTTGCAACAAGAATTCTATCGCAAGTAAGCATTCTAATTTTTTTATTTTTAATATTCTTAATCTTATCATTCTTTAGCATTTTAAGTTGTATTGACTTTCTCTTCAATTTCAATAAGTTCTTCCTCTACTGAGCGGAATTGGAGTACATACTTCTTTATTCACTGAATTAAATACAACCAGTTGGCTGCAAAAATACAAAAAAAATTCTGTCTACAACCATTCCAACTTGGGCCCCCTATCACATAAGGAAGTTGACTACAAAGGTGACAAAGAATTGGGATATAACCCGAGTCTACCAACTTGGATGCATATAATTTAGAGCTTGCTGGGCGTTCATGGAGCTAGTGGAGGTGGCATTGTGGATACTTATGGTTAAAATGAATTTGAATTTGAATTTGAACCAAATGATAACTTTTATCTAGATTCTTTTGATGAAAACAATTAGGAAGATGCAATTTTTAATTCTATTTAGACTTTATTTTATTATGTTCAGGATTTGTAATGTTGACTCTTTTAAGTTTGAAATATTGATATATATTAAACCTACATTACCACATTCACTCAGCGCACCTCAAAATTCGAAAGTTAGTCTGGGCGGAATTCGAATTCGGTTCACATTCGCTGGAAATTCGTTGTCAGACTGGGTAATTCGCTGCAAATTCACCGTGCGGGACCTTGGAGGAATTTCGATGGAATTTTGACGACTTTTCAAACAGCCGTGCGAGCCTGGGCAGAATTTGGATGGAATTTCGACGACTTTTCAATCCTAGATTGCCAGTTTTATGTCCATGTCCATAAACTGGTTCCGCAACATCTCAAAGTGATGGTGTGACGTGGTCCACAGAAGAGTGTAGAACATTGTCCACATTGGCGAGAACACAACATTCTCCATGCTGATGCGCAGAATGGGGAACATTTTCCACAGGGGCATCAAATTAAGTGGACAGCTCAGATTTTTCCTTAACGCCAAGATTTAAGAAGGCGTTAATACAAACACGGAAAATTGAGGCAGGTTAGGGATCCAGCTGAGATTGTAAACCAAAGCCTCTCGGTGTAAAAATATTAAATATTTTGTAATAAATCAAACGTTTATCCATTGGATTTATACCGTCCTTATAAAAAAGTTTAATCTCTTTGTTTTAAATTTTTGTTGAAATTTAAATAATTAAATAACAAAACAATGATTGGAATTAAATACAGATATAATAAATAATTAATAGGTAATATATAATTAAAGTATATCTATATTATATTTATACATATCAAATTAAAATTAGATATTATATTATATTATCTAACATAATATCTAATTATACTTTAATATATAATTAAAGTATATGTATATTATATTTATATATATCAAAATAAAAAAAGATATATAAAAATTAAAATTAGATATCTATATTTTTACATATTTAATATATTATATCTATATTAAATTAGATATATATCTATATACATATATATTAAATTAGATATATATATATATATATATNTTTTTTTTTTTTTTTTTTTTTTTTTAAATCTTGTATGGACGAACCCAAAACGAATCCGAACCCAACCCAAAAAAAAATTGGACGAATTTCGAACCCAAATCTTGAACCCGCATCCGTACTGGAATCCGGACCGGCAACTGAGTATTGAATTCAAGAATTATCAATTATATTTTAAATTCAAATTTTCAAAGAATGCAAAGTAGATATATGATATTTACAAAATTACACGTCGTGATGTTATAAATTGACATATAGATATATAAATGATTCATTCTAATTTATAAAATGTATTTTCAATTCTATTATTCAACTTATTTTAGTATCAAGTATCAAATTGTAGATTTTGTATTCTGTTCTTTTTTTGTATATATATGTTCATACCATTACCCATACTTATGCTCAAAACAATTGTCGTACCAATGTATCTGAATCCCAAACCCAAGCCTAAACCCATACTCACACTAGCAACTTTAGGTTTTTTTGGAATATGACAACCTTATCCAAGCATTGCTCACAAGCATCTACTTGAAAGATTAAATTGTGGCTAGAATGCTCTACAAAGTGAGGTAGTGGATGGAAAATCATGCCACTCCTGATCACACAAGTGTAATGGTAATTGTATATTCAAAAATGAAGACGGAGTTACATGTATAGGCAATTACATTACGATGTTTCTAAACGAAACAAACGTAAACAGATGACAGAATTAGAAACTACCTAAACTAAGATGACCAATAAAAAAATAGTACATTATTTTACTACCCTCCCTTAATGGTCATCATTCTAACAACCCTACAGGAGACATAATCTATAGGTCTTTTGGTCACAAATGCATAGAAGGTTGCCCCCTTTTGGCCACGACTGCATAGAGTGCTTTGCAAAATGAGCCTGCTATCATTCTAAGTTCTAACAACCCTGCAGAAGACATAATCTACAGGCCTTTTGGTCACAAATGCATAGAAGGATGCTCCCTCCTGGTCGCAAATGGATAGAACACTTTGCAAAATGAGCCTCCTATTGAGACTCTCCCTGATTCTGCATAACCTCTCGAAATGACCATGATAACCTCAAACCTTCCAACGTGATGTTGGGAAACAAAATTATCCCTCCCTGTAGTCAAAGATACCAAGAACAACTTCTCAAACTAAAACTACGATTTTGAGGAGAAAATCGCCAAATCCGAACTGCTTCAAAAAAACGGCCACGATATTGTTGAAAAAAATGTCAAACTTTTGTAGATTAGCACTACAATCCAAAAACTGACTGCAAGAAACCACGATTTTTGTGGAGAAAATCACCAAACCCTTGCTCATTATTTTCAAAAAAAAAAATTAAAAAACCCTGAGACCAGCAACACTAGTCATAGTTTTTTTGGAAAAAAATAGAAAACCCAAAAACCATTTAAGGAGAATCGGAAAAAAAAAACACTATTTTTCTCCTGAAAAATCTATCAAAACCAAACACAATTTTGAGGAGAAAAATCGATCAAAACTAGAAAATGCAACATGAGTCATGATTTTTCGTGGAAAAAATCTAAAAACCCTCTTGCAGAAAAAGATCCCACAATTTTTAGGAGAAAATCAGGCGAAACCCAAATATAATTTTTGAGGAACAATTATAAAAACCCATACAACAGCAACATCAAACATGATTTTTTGTGGAAAAAATCAGAAAACCCTCCAATGATTTCTTGTTGGAAAAAATCGGGCAAAAAACGAAAAAACCCACGATTGTGAAAATCTAGACGCACCCCACAATTTTTTTGTGGAAAAAAATCAGAAAGCCCTTCATGTTCGTACACTCATAATACAAAACTTCGTTTTTGAGGAAAAACAATAAAACCCACAAAAGAAAACCAGCTCGGCCTTCAAAAAACCACAATCTGCAAACCCTTCAACTTTGTTTGTATGAAAAAGCTAACAGCCACAATTTTGAGGAAAAATCAGAAAAACCCTTCCCTAATATTTATGGAAAAAATCATAAAAAAACCCTTCAATGATTTTTTGTGGAGCAAAACCAAAAAACACTGAAGACCATGATTTTTAGGACAAAATCATGCAAAACCCTTACAGTGCAAAAAAATAGGTTGCAGTTGTGGCAAACAAAACAATTCATCACAAAAACCTTCACACGAGAAAATACCAAACTTCGCATTGCAAAATACCACAGAAAACAGTCAAACTTAATCACACGGTAAAACAAGATAATACTCACAAAAAGCACATGCAAGTACATGCAACCCGCATAACCTTGGGCCTCCCATGAGGGAGTTAGACTCGAACCCTCTCGGATACCATGTAATGGAGATTGTCTTCAACCACACTTTTAACCCATCCAATTTTCAAAATGTTTTGTAGCATCAAACCCAAGCAATGTGAAGCACAAAAAATAGTGAGATGCCTTCCCATAATGAGCCTCCCCACAAATACATATGATGTTATGTTGTGCATCGCATTTAGGACAACACTCTCAAGTACAATCATGTGCCACTAGATGCAACTAAATAGTTAAGCAATCTTATTTTAGCCATTTGTCCATCCACCTAATTAGATGTTGCAATCATTTTCCTACCATATTTTCTTCTAAATATCAACCAAAGTCTTGCATTTTTTATTGCATCTCCAGCAATAGCTCACTTAAATCCTTAGTTGTTGGCCTCTTAAAACCCCTTACTAGCGATTATGAATGAATTTACTAACTCTTCTGAATAGAGGTTGTTCGCCATATTGAAGGATTAAACTACTAGAATAACAAAAAGTTATTGTTATCCTAGCCTCATGGTGTTACTCTATATTCCAAGAAATACCTTCAAGTGAAGACTGTGCTACTAATACAGTGTGTGGAGTAAAGAAATTGAGTGAAGAAGAAAGACAATAGAAAGAGAAAGTGGATGATGGATGCATAGGGCAGCAAAGGAATTAGAATTCATCACCACTACTTTACTTCCCTTCTCTTCTTTTCCATTTTTTTCAAATCAAAACTAATAATTAGTGTATTCAATAGTCTCATTATATCTTTGTGTTGTTTATCACACACCATCACATCTTGTCCAAGTATTTGACCAAGGTGGTATTTCAACCTATTGATTCCTCCTGTCATAAAAACTTGTAAAAACTATAATAAACCTTGCCCCCTGCATCAATCAGCCTCCCATGCTTCCCTGCAAGGCCTTTCCAAATACTACTTCGCCCTAAACTTGTCATTGCTGATTTTAACATTTAGAAAAAATAGTAGGGCTTCAAAAGACTTATCACAAACATTTATACAATAAAACAGAATGAAACAATGTGGTAGGGTTAGGAAAAGGGTAACATCACCCCTAAGTTTTCAATATTAGTCATTTCAAATTTGAAAAACGAAAAAAAGATACATATAATTGTGAAAAAATGTTAAACTTGTTTAAATTTTTAAAAAGTGTTCCAAACCCTTCGCTGATTTGCAAGCAACTCTACAACTCTATTGATAACAACAGGAAAGAAAAGTGAATGCAAAAATGAATTAGGTACATAGGATTTTTATGTTTTCACATCATTTGAGTTCATTCTCAAAAATCATAAGTCATGACAAAGATATGGCCAAGAATTTTGCAAAAATTGTCGGAGTCTTGATGACTACATAGTCTAGACTCACCTTGTGAGTCACATTGATTCAACATGTTTTACCCGACGACTCAAAAGCTACACCATGTCATTGTGCATCCACACAAGTTTTCTATTTATGGTTCAATTCATGCTTCACAAATTAGTTCAATGCATACCATCTCATACGAGACAACTATCATATTTCTACACTCCAATAGTTTAGCCACCCCATTGAACAAAGAGTCCAATGTTGTTGTCTCTTGGGAAAGAACAAGAATTGATGATGTCAAATAAGCTTGATATTGTGACACCCCTCAGAATTTAAGAAAGTTATCAATTTTAACATGCGTGTATATGTTTTATTTACTTATTTAGCATAGTAGATAAAATAAGTGCTAAAATAAAAGAATAATGGCTATAAACACTCCATGTACTATGAAAAATCCCAAACTAGGTTAAAAGTCCACAAAAGTGGGCTTCAAGAGCTCCTCTCGTCACTACGAATCAATCTCTTTACAAGTGCAACATGCAACAAGTGTACAGAAAGCTCTAACACATATACATGAGTTCCTATGCACCTACAACTAGATCCAACAACCAAGAACACCTCTCTTCTATTACAACATATGCTCTAGGAGTCTAAACATGACGGTTACAACATTAGCAACTACTTCTCCCCCCATCCGCCAAGCATCCACATGGTATATTGACTCTGACAACCCCACAAAACTGAGAAAAGGAAGATCAAACATCTAAAATTGCAAAAAAGACCAAGTAAAACACTTTGAATTCCATCATTGATTGTTGTAAATTGTTTTTGTAGCTTCCTAAACTTTGAAATAATATTTTCCTATTTGCCATAGTAAAACTAATTGCCACCATATAAACTGGAAGTTTTGCCACAAGGAAATATAATGACTTTCATCACTTGCATTCTAAATGGAATTTATCTTTTCTTGTTCTTATTCCAAAAAAAGAAGGTGTTAATCAGTTGGATTGCTTTCGGCCTAGTGCCCTATGTGATGTGGTCTACAAAATTATTACCAAGCTGATTGTTGAGAGGCTTAAACCCTGGCTGCCCACTGTGATCTCAGATGAGCAAGGGGGTCTTGTGGCCGGCACACAAATTCTGGATGGGGTGGTAGTTGCTTCTGAAGCCATTCATTCTATGGCCATCTCCAAAGAGAAATCTATGTTCATCAAACTTGAAATGGCTAAAGAATATGATAGAGTTAAGTGGCGCTTTTTGCGGAAAATTATCATTGCCTTTGGCTTCAATCCAAAATGGATTAGTTGGACTATGAGTTTTGTTACATCTTCATTCTTCTTTGTCATTCTAAATTCTGGATGGGGTGTTAGTTGATTCTGAAGCCATTCACTCTATGGCTATCTCCAAGGAGAAATTTATGTTCATCAAACTTGATATGGCTAAAGCATATGATAGAGGTAAGTGTTGCTTTCTGCGGAAAATTCTCATTGCCTTTGGCTTCAATCCAAAATGGGTTAGTTGGACTATGAGTCGTGTTACGTCTTCATCCTTCTCTACCATTCTAAATGTGCAGCCTTCTAAGTTATTTGGAGCCTCTAGGAGTCTTCGCCAAGGGGATCCCTCTTCCTCGTTATTTGTTTATTATTATGGCTCGGGCCCTTGGCAGATTTATTAAGTCTCGGGTTTCCCGAGGCCAAATTCATGGTTGCAATTGGGGTCACGGGATGCACAAGCTTTCTCATCTCTAGTTTGTGGATGATACCGCTCTTGTGGAGATTGCTCGACTGCATGAAGCTAAGACCTTCAGGCGAACATCGGATATTTATTTGGCTGCTTCTAGTCAAAAAGTCAATAAGCATAAATCCTCAATCTATTTTTTTAAGACTCCAAGGCCTATCTAGAGGAGAATCGCTAACATCCTGAGATTTCAGATTGGGTCTCTTCCCTTGATTTATCTACACATTCCTATTGATGTTGATAGACAACATAGGTTTTTCTAGCAGGACTTGCTTGATAAGCTGAATCGGAAGGTTAACAATTGGACTCAATGATGGCTTTCTTTTGTTGCTCGGGTGACCTTTCTTCAATCGGTGATTCAGGCCCTTCCTATTTACAAAAATTTGGTCCAGTCTGCTCCCATATATTTTCTTAAGGAATTTGATGCCCTCTCCCGTCAATTTCTTTGTAGTGGTACTTTGTAGAATTCCAAATGGGGCCATATAAAGTTGGGATTTGTTTGTCAGCCTAAGCAGGAGGGGGTCTTGGCCTTCGTTGTGCTGTTTTGAGTGGGCAGGCTCTTGCAGCCAAGTTGTATTCTCATGCATAAGTATTTACAAGGAGTTGACCATTTGAATGTTTCTCGATATCCTTTGGCAGGCAGAGATTCTATGGTTTGGCACACTCTAAAAACTAGAGCTCAACAAGTTAGAGGGGCCTTTTGTGCACCTGCAATAGGGGCTCTAATACTCTCTTTTAGACAAATTCTTGGGATGGTAATTCCCCCTCTTCTTTCCATGTATCTGCATTTGCAAGCCCTCTGTGATTGTTTTACTACAACTGAGTGGGACAAGGTTGTGCATTATAAGACTGTTCAGAATTTTGGGTTGGTTGTTGGTTATAGATGGAAGGATTCTTCTGAATGGCCATCGAGTGGTTCAAAGAAGGATCGTAATGAGTTGACTCAAATTCTAGCTTCTAGGGTGTGTAGCTCCTTGGAGGGTCGGATGTCCTAGCTTGGGGCAGTGTTTCGTCTAGTAGATGCTTTGTTTCTGCAGGGTACTTGGAGCTTAATAGACAATTGTTTAGAAGTATGGAGATGGCTTGGTGGAAGTAGGTGTGGAATAAATTTTCCTGGCCTAAATGCAACTTTTTCTTATAGCTAGTGGCTCACAACCGTTGTCTTAACTAGGATAACCTTGGCAAGCAGGGCTTTCAAGGCCCCTTGATTTGCGTATTGTGTTGCAATAGTGAAGAGTCTATCTCTCATCTTTTCTTCCAGTGCTCCTTTGCTAAGGAAATCTGGCACTTTTGGTGGGGTGTTTGGGGTCACACTTGCTGCCATGTTTCCTCCTTGTCTGAGCTTTGGGCTTGTTAGGGCAATTCCCATGTTAAAATTAATTTTCTCCAGGTTGCTTGGTATCTTGGTCCTTTTATCATTTGGCATGTTTGGTTGGAAAGGAGTCGGCGGATTTTTCAGGATATAACGATGGGTGCTCTACAATTGTGGTGGAAAATTATTCATTCTCTTCGTTTGTTATGGCTAAGTATGACTTGACTGGAGGTGTTGATCCTGGGGATGTTATTTGCGCTCGCCTTAGTTTTCCTCTTCAAGGGGGTGCCCCTGTGTTGGGGGTCAGGGTAGAAGTAACAGTCGCAGACATCCTTTATGGCAGATCAATCGGGACGGTCGTTGGACACCCCCTCATGGAATTTTAAGAATTAACATTGATGGCTCCTCTCAAGGGAATCCTGGGCATGCTAGGATTGGAGTTGGTTGAAATAGCTCTGGTTTTGTTCAGTTTATTTTTTTTGTTTTAAGGGCTTTCATATTGATAATTTGATGAAGGCTCTTGCCATTTTGTATTTTGTTCAACATTGTTGTGCTCTTGGCTGGCATAGGATTGTTTGTGAGTTTGATTCTCAGGTGGCGGTGAATTTGTTAACTAGGCAAGAGCTTGGAGATCTTAGTTGGCATTTAGCTTTAGTTATCAAATAGATTCTCCAAATGTGCAGTTCCTTGCATCCAATTACTTTCACACACATTCCTAGGGAGTGGAATGGTGTTGTAGATTGTTTGGCCAATTGGGCCTCGGATCAAATGCAGGTATGGAATGTAGTGGATAAGGGGGAATTGCCTCCTAATATGTCTCATTTGTTTGATCAATTAGTGGATAGGGATAAGGTTCCTTAGTGCTCTCTTTGTTGGGCACTTGGCTTGTAATCTCTTTTGGGCTTGAATAAATTTTTACCCCTCTTTTGGTGTTAAATGGAATTTGTCCTTTCAATGTTCTCAACCATTGCCAACATGAAACTAGACACGACATAGTCCCTCTACTGACGAAACGTACGAAAGTTGGGCTCAATACATGATTCTAGGCTCCAAGATTTCACAAACTGAATGTTAGTGAAAAATCAGCCACAAGAGCCTAACTTGGTTTGTTTATTGAATCACACCTACTCGTGAAGAAGTCTTTGATCCCAAAAGTCTACTAGGACAAGGGAAGAGAAACTTTCATACCCAAACCTCCCTTAGGTATCCAACAAAGCACTTGCCCCTTGCAAAGTACACTCACTTGGTCCTGCAAAACAGCCCTGCATCTATTGGCTGCTCTCTATTTTTATAAAGCTCTCTTCCAACTCCACAAACTACATCCTCAAATTCTCAGACAACAAACCTTCCACTTGCATTAACCAACTCCAAAATAAGCCCGAATTATTACTTCTATTGCTTCTTGACTTTCACATTTACACTCTCCTTAATCACCCCAATAAATCATGATGTGGGTCGCATGTTAATTCCAAAACAAGCTCTTTAACTAGCCCACAAGAAATAAGTAGCACAAATAAACAATGCATCAAGCTTCTTATCTTTGGCTTGGATCTTGATGTGGAATAACTTAGCTCCTTTTTCACTCAGAGTTCCACAATGCTAGAACCCAATTGTGCAAGCCTAAAATTTACAGATTTGGATGTGATCGTCCATGTATTTCAATGACTGTGTTAGCCAACCTTTTATAACTGATTTGAGATAGTACAAGTGGGTTTTCCCTTTGTCAAAAAACCTGCCTAGACTACCCTATGTTGTCCTCTATGTACTCATTATGCATTAAAGATTGCAAAAGGTCCAGAAAATTCATGTGGGGGGTGTATTATATCTTTTCCATAAGTTTTGTAAGTTGTCAAAGTTTTGGACTTTCAACAATGTCCATTCCAGTCTACTTTTTCATCCATTTCTACCTTCCCCTTTGTGCTTATCAAACCATCAGACTTCATCCTCCTAGCATAGCTTTCTACTCAATCCTAAAAATCCAATTATTAACATTGTAAAATTTAGTATGGTTGACAAACTTTTGACCCCCCCCCTTACCCGAATACCATCCATTCAAACCCCAAATATTTGATCCTTTGTCTATTAAAAAAAATTCTAAGTCTTTCAACGCCAGAGTTTTGGGCACCCTTAACATATGTAACATCTCCCCACTCCCCAATCTCTGATGGTCCCTCACCAATCGAAAAATGCCCTAGTCTTTTGAACTAGAACTTCGAGATATCCTTATCCAGGTATCTCATTTAGACTCATCCCAACTCCTGACTCCTAATTCTCGCTTCAATATTGTTTCACTAAGTATATCATATAGCTACAGCATTCCCTCTACCCAGGCACTTGTCATGTCTAGCCCAACTCCCAAGCCCCACTGATTCCTTCATTCAATTTTTCATAGTTGAACATTAGCCCATCCCCTTACCTTTGTACGCCTTCCAATGCATATTGGGTACTTTGTCACACAATAACTTCATTTTTATTTATTATTAGAGTTCTAGGGCGCAATTTTTCCTCCAAAACAATACTAGGTACGAGTCATCACCAAATGCAGATCCCTGAGATTCCAGTGCTATTTTGTCTCATCAAGACTATTTGTTTGAATTTCCCTTCATCAACATGACTTCTCATTCACCGTTGATTCCCTAACACTCCGACTTCTAACTTAAACAAGTTAAGAGCTATTCCCAACCTATAAAAATTTGAAACTCCCATTTTTTCTATACTTTCCCACCTACTCCCTTGCATGTCCAAAAGCCCATTTAAAACCAAATTTGATGCAACAACTATTGAAAAAGGTTTTTACCACTCCAAGAAACACTTGTCAACATTTGGGCTCAAATTTGCACACAATTTTTCAATGATAGAGGAGAAAAACAACATAGGACACCATTAACAAGTCAATATGGCCCTGCAACAACCAAATGAGATCCAATGGTGCCCACAACACATTCTTTATATAAATTAGCACCAATTCGAAGGTAACAATGTGGCATCCATACCTTCATTAATCACAGCAATTGAAAACTTCACAGCCCAAGCATTTACGCCATTTTGCCCAAGATCATTTCTAGCAGTTTTTCACTTGCACTTTTTTCCCTATACACACAGATCCAAAGGCCACAATTGATCAATATGATGCCAAAACACAGGAGGACCAATGTTTCATATTTGCAAGCATGTTTCGAGTCGCAAGAAGACAATTGCAGCACACAGTTTTTGGATTCACGACATCAAAGGCATGGTTCTTCCCAGTGAATGCAAAATGGCCACATTTGCTCTTCTCAAGGTCTTTTTTCTTTTTCAAGCAAGCTCCTCATGTAGTTCAAGGTATAAAGCTTCATTGTGCCAATGTATATGAATGTAATCAGTTTTGGGCGTGTTTGAAATCTTTCATGACTTTATTAATTTCTTTAAAAATCTATTTAAAAGTTTTATAAGTTCACAGTTGTTGTCCTTAGTGTTGATATATGTTAGTTTGCATCCAAGCAGTGTTTAAGCTCTACAAGATAGAGCAAAGCACACTAAACGTATTTGAGACTTAGGGTTTACTTTGTCAATAGGCTTTCGTACGATTTGACTCTGTTGCAAGAATAGGCACCAATCTGATGGTTGAAAGTTAAGCATTAATTCCATTTAAACTAAAGAAAATCATTATAAAAAATTTGTAATAAATTGTTTGTAGTTAATTTGTTTTGCCATTGTACACGGTGCATCATTGGAAATCTCTGCTAAACGTTTTATGAACCTGCAACTGATTTAAGCATTAGAGGACTGCTGTATGATGTGAGTTATTGAGTTAATGATATTGTAAGCAACTAGCAGTGAATATATCTACAGAGATTTGTGACCTAGTTTAATCTTAAGTTGAATCATTTAAGCGAAATAAAACTACATACACCAAAATTCCCAAAGGCTACAAGTTTGCACTACAAATATCAAAATATATATAATATAGGGAAATTTCAGATAATCATATGATAGCAATGATAAAGTTGCAAATGTAATCATATTGACATATACATTATAGCAGGGTTCACCAAATTTCAGCCATGAATTTCAAAATTTGGCAAACCTAATATTTTTTATAAAATTCATTAAAATATGCCTATAAATTCGTACAGAAACATCAACAATCTATGATTGAAGAAGTTGTCATTGAGAGGTGAGAAATTTCAAGGGTCGTGATTTAAAACGTCATCACTCCAAGTCCGAGTATTTGCATCAGTGGTCGTGGTTTGTTTTGCACAACAAATTGACTTGGCATAGAAATGGTGTGCTCTTGGAAATATCGTCCACGGAAGCAATGGAAGCAATTGGAAATGCTCCCACGAGAAGTCTGAAGCCTTGCGCAACTCACCTGATAGCTGCGCTTGCAAGTCCGTGTGTTTTTGGGTTTTTCTTTCGGCATTTTTTATCTATGTTTATTTTTCAATTTAGGTTTTTTTCGTCTTTTATACAAATATTATATTTGTATTTTAAATTTTAATAATAGAGATTGTAAATATATTTTATTTAAGTTAATTTTTTATTTAACATTTAATATTATTTTTTTCTTGTTTTTCATACATTTATTTTAACATCAGAATTTAAGAAATTTAAATTTAATAATTTGAAATATTTAGTTTAGATTTTGAATTATAAAATATATAAAATCTAACCAATTGAAATATTTACATTAAATTTAACATATATAATATTGTTTTCTTTCAAAATTTACAAATTTAAATATTTAACTCAAAATTTAAACTTATTAATATACTATATTTATAATGAGTTTAAGATTTATTCAAATTTAATGAAATATTATTTTAATTTTAATTTACAATACATATATACATATATAACAATACATATATATATATATATATATATATATATATAAACTTATTATTTATATTTTTATAAGGTAAATTCAATCAAGAATTTTTTTCTGAATTTTTTTCTTCTTACTTGATCTGAATTTTATTAGTGCCGAACTCGAAATCGAACCTAGTGACATAGCATTATAGTATCAAAGATTTAAAAGTAGTTAGTAACTGTAAAACACAATGAATAAAGTTCATATGAGTGATGAGAGTCAATCAAATTAATAGTACTACTCAATTGCTTCCATAATTCATGCCAAACAGTCAATGTGCATACAATATAAATAATGATGAAAAGCAAAGTTTGACGACTTGGACTTGACTTAGTAGCTCAAATGTTTGAGGGAAAGCAATGATAAGCTGCACAAGGTGTTAGATGTGAGTAAAACCCAATGATAGAGGGGGTGCAGAGGAATTGAAAGAGGGGGTCTGAGGGCTATGCCCTCAAACAAAATTTGAGATGATTAAAAAAAGGCTATGCCCTCAAGCAAAAATGAAAAAAAGGGGACAGAGAGCTGTCTTTAAGAAGTCCCAAATGTGTACCAGAGACAACCAGCCATTCTCTTGGTGTTTTCCAGACATCCCCTTCAATCGGGGACATCCCCTAAAAATGATACATTTTGGGGACTTCTAGGAAACGTCCCCAAGGCATCTCCGTCCCTGTGAACCACTAGAAAATATTAATCATTACAAAAAGAGGCATGAATAGTTAGCCAAAATTAAAAAATGCATTAAATAGCTCGCAAGGCTATGGTTCTCTATATATATTAAAAACAATACTAGCTGAGAAAGTAATCAGATAGTACCTGTAGAAAGTCACATAGAACAGCAACAAAGTCCCGGAGCTTTTGCATGAAAACATATTTTTTTCCTGCAGAGGCTAGAGAATTCTCAAGAATGGTAATGTTTGTCAATGAAGTAGACAAATTTTCATCTACTCTGTGTAAATCAGCCGTCGTCCTTCCATGAGTTTCCTACAGTTTAAATATACTAGTCAATAAACACTTAGAGGCACCTAAAACCAAATTTAAAGTAATTGTGTGATCTGATAAATCATTGCATTTAACTCCACAGCATGCAAGGCACACAAAAGGTTAGTAATCGGCCGAAGCCTGATAATACAATCAATATCATCCTAACAACTATGCTAAAGCCACTACTTTCAAATAGTAACAGTTAAAAGTAACTCGTCGTGTAGGTTGAGTGATTTACTACCAAGCCCAGTCTTATGATAAAAACCCAAGAGTTAAAAAATATCTCCTTGTTTCCAAGGGTTTCTATACATTAAATGTCGTCATTATTCTGGAGTAAGCAACTCCCTGATAGTAATGGTACTCATGCAATCCTCTAGTGTGGTGACTAGCAACCAACAAGGCATACTATAAGAAATGGCCTCTTGAAACTTCTATAGAATTCCTAGTGAATCCACAACTGGGAAGCATAATGTCATATGTGATTTTTTTCATAGAAGAACCAAAGTTTAGATGGAGGGCAATTTTTTCCTGTGTACAACTTTTTTGCAATTCACAGAGTACATATTCTTAACAATATATCAGTTGTATGGTGATTTAGTTTCTATATTTTCTATCAATATATCACTTGTAAGAATATAAGTTAAAATGGGTGCAAGTATAAAAATTAATAAATAGAAGTCATTTCATTACGTTTTAACCAAACAATCAATCAAGTATTACATAATAATAGCACAAGTTACCAGTATTGTCATTTAATCTGATTGATGGTCATTGCATTGTTTAAGGGGTAATCTTCCCAAATGAATGAAAAATTACCCTTATGTCAATGTTTATTCCATCAAAGTTATTGGTCATCAATTTTGAACCTTTTGCATTTCCCATTTATCTGAATGATATGACGAGCCACTCATTTGTTTTATCAGTGTTAACAGTGGCAGCTGTGAATTATGCTATTGGATTGGCTATCCAAGTTATTATATTTTGAATTTGGGGGTTTAATTTTCCATTTAAACTTCTACTAAATATAATAAACGCTAGATCACAATAATAATTTCCCAGCTAAACATAGACATGAAAACAATCAGAAACCGTAGTTTAATAGTATATTATCTAATTCAGATATAATCTCGAGGATATAGCTCAAAAAAAGTCCAAATTTATCTTTTGCAGTGGCTGCTAATCTATCTTTGAGTCTGCAGGACTCTACTTCTTAAGGAAATGCATTTGAAACATCTCCAAATCTTCCTGCTATCCACTTAAGAATGCCACAACCTGCTGCTAGTTGAAAGGACATTTTAATTCAAACTGCGATTATTCAGATTTGCACAATGGTGATCTCCATCTGAAATCATTATAAAGAATTGTGGGTTTTAATCCCCCAAATCCAGATCTAGAGGCTTTTCATCCAAGGGTTAATTGAACCAAAGTTCTATGCTCCACAAGGAATAAAAATCAGATAACAACTCAATGATACTCCTCCTCCATGCATGGTCTCTCTTAGTATCTTTGCCCTCCAATAGGAACAATTCTTCACATGCCCCTTGATGTTATTGAAACTAAACTTTAATTACATTTTTTATTTTATAATATTGACTACTCGGATTTGTCTTCTAATTCACCGATTCCTTCTTTTTCATTAAATTGAGTTTTCATTGCAGAGCTGTACGAGGCGGCAACTCTCATGATTGCTGCAATTAGTTTTAAAGAAACTTGATAGTTGAGAACTGGGAAATGTTCTTCATATTTGCATACATCACCAGGATGAGGACTAGCAAAATCTGGGTGTCATGTCCCCCATTCAAAACCCTAACATTCCCTTTCTAACCCACCAAATATATATAATTGGCACTTATAATAAGGAGAAGCATCTGAGTTGATAATTAATAGGAAAAATCAACTTCAGTATAAGAGATATTAATCGAAACCATGATCAATGCCAGAAGCATACATACCGTGACAAGGAATAATGTAAGTGAAGCGAAGTAGTAATTTCAAGACTGGAAAAATGTGATCCATTGATAACTCGATAGAAAATAGAATTGCAACAAAACAAACGGTGGTCGCCATCTTCAATCACAATAACTTATGCTCCCATATATACAATTGACCAATCAATATAATGAGTCAATATGATTATTACATTGTTGACAATGGGAGTATACACGGAACTAATCAAAAGATAGTTGATATCAGCGACTAGTCAATCAAGTCTATTTCATCATGAGTGAAGTATAGAAGCATGGTGGTAACAGTTGAAACATCCTTGCAGAGGTGGTCGTGTAAAGTGATTAGAAGACTGAAGAAAATGTCATCAGCGGGAGTACTTTTAGAACACACAGTCAACGAAATCTAATTATGATGAAGTTAGAAGACTATGGTCAGCATTTATGACAATTCCGTTATCATTGGTCACGAGTTTAGAATGCAATTATCATAAGAAAAACCAATTTGATTAAGAGATGTAATTGATTTACAAAACCTCCTTGTGTGAGCTGTGATTTGAATAGTTAAAGATAGTTAATCACCACCATTAACTATAAAAAGGTGTGATGCCTTGGTTGCAATGGTTTAGTTAGCATGATATAAAATGAGAATTGATCTCGCTTGATGGAGGGGGGATAGAGAATTATAAATATATTTGTTATTGTTCATAAGAAAGAGAGTATATATATATATATACCGTGACTTACTTATGTATTGTCACTGATTTACAGAATATTATATATGAATGCTAAAGGGACCAATATACTGTCTAGTATGTAAGCTGTAGCATAAAAAATAGTTATAATAGCAGCTATATATATATATATGTATGTATGTATTCATAACTATTTATAATTCATTTGAAGTTAGATTATTCATAACCTATTCTTTAATCTCTTGCTATAGCCCCTCAAGAGAATAGGTTGGTGTTGTATAGGGAGAGGCAAAGTTAAACCTCACAAGGTAGGTGAATCCGAAGCCAGGATAAGGACAAGGTCCTAAAGCCTTGAGGGAGCCTACTAGTAGATTGGTGTCAAGCGCCCTATGACAAGTAAATCCTCATCCTCCTTAGGGTTGAGTTTAGGAAAGAAGTAAGGAAGTGGCCTTAAATATGTTAACTATTACAATAATAATGTAACGTTTCTAATAGTCATCTCTAGTGAGTTTAGTTTTATTAGTTAGTTTCTATTTTCGTATTCAATTAACGATTGTTTCGTTTAAAAACATCGACTTGTACTTTTCTATTTAAGGAGATTTCATCTCCATTGTTTTAATATCAAACTATCAAGTTTTATAACATGGTATCACAGCGGGGGCTGGTCTGGGTATGACTCCCTCATGAGAGGGCCCAGGATAACGAATAAAAGTTCAAGGGTTTTTTAACCCGTTTTTCATCTTCGCGGGTTTTTCTTCCTAGTGCACAGAGGGTTTCTGTTTCTTTCACGATTTTCACAGATTGTGGCGAACTTCTTTGTGAAATCGCGACTTTTTGTGCTGAAGGTCGGTTTTTTTAATCTACACCTGTTTTTTCCCGTGGAACGATTTCATGGTTGTTTTTTGTTCACGTTTTTGTGGAGGCTATTTTGTTTGCGTGGATTCGAGGAGGTTTTCTACCCTTTTTGCAGCTCGTTGCGCACTTGATTTTCTAATTTTTTGACAATGGTGGTTTTTGTTTGCTGAGGAAACTCTGTGTTTAAAGTTTTTTTTTCACGCACCCTGGATTTTTTGTTTTATGCGATCTGTTCTCTAGGAGGCCCTGTCTCCTGCAACGCCTGTGTTTTCTTTTGTGTCACCTGGTTTCACAGATTTTTTGATCACGATGGAGGTCTCTTGGTTGTTTTCTGTTCATTTTGGCGTTGACAGTTAAGAAACCAGCAGCTAGGGTTTTCTATTCCTTTTGTCTCCATATTCAAAACAAGAACAGTGATAAAGTTTGCAGATGTAATGTATTGTGTTTTCAGTTTCAGATATGCAATATGTTTGTAATAATATATATGCTAAATGTTTAGATGCATAACAGAGAAGCTAAACTTTAAACATGAACAAAATCATAAATCATTTAACAACATATTGCAAATGATAAACTTCTGACTTGAGCAGTGATAAATTTTAGTAGTTTACTGTTAATCAGCATTGTATCAAAGTTTCAAACTGATTACATATTGAATTAAGCTTGATAAACAGCAAGTTGATACGCAAACAAAAAACTGAAACGAAAATCAGACATCTTAATCTATCATCTAATCTTCTACGCCTTGATCATCCATATCAAGGTCCTCGGCTATGATGCTGTCCAAATAGTCATCGCTCTCAAGCTCAAGTTCCTTTGTTGGTAGAATGACAGGGGGTAAGTCGGTAAGGCCATCTACTTCAACCTCTTCATCCACAAGGGCAGCGAATTCCCCATCAGGTGGAATTTGATCCCATTTTAATGAGGACCCTCATTGTATCCAGGATCTACACGACGGAGAAGACGAAGTGAGCTATGAATGTAAACCAGGTTTTCTACTTTCTTTGACCCTAACCGGTTCCTCTTTAGTGAATGAATGAACCCATAAGTACTCCAATTTCTCTCACAAGATGAAGAGCTAGCTACTTGTGAGAGCAATCTTATTGCAAATGATTACAATTTAGAAGCTTCAATTCCATGGTTCCACCACCACACTATAGGGTCTTTCTTTACTTTCACATCATATATAGCTTCCACGGAACCAAAATCACCTTGCCCACGTGAAAACTTATTCCATTGACTCCTCAAAATTGAAGCATCCTCACCTCGGCCATAAGTCATTTTTACTACAGCCCAAAATCCTTTCATTACCTCTCTATCCTGATGTAGAGCCCTCTTCCTAGTCACATGTATATCATAACATTTAGGATTAAAGGCTTATATAGCACAATGAAGAGGTGTGTTGAGATTCTTCCATCTTCCATGTAACTTCTCCTCTATCAAAGGATATAGAGAAGGATCTTTTGCATCAGTTATTGTCTTGACTCTTCCACACATGGAATCTATTACTTCATAGATTTCTCCCAAAAATGCCTTATCTGAATTACAAATCTGATCAGCTCACATATGCCATTAATAAAGTCCACAACAAATTTTACGTCAGCCCAAGCTCATCAAGAACCATACCTCTCACCTCAACTGCAGTATCTGATGTAGATTGTCTCCAAGCTGCCCACGCATCACTAACAACTATAGAACACAAAGCTCCTTTGACTTCACAAAGGCGTTCAAGAAGAATGAAGAAAGAAGCAAAACGTGTATCAGCAGGTTTGAGTAGTTCCACCTTGGCAAATTTATGATAGATGGTTGGTGTGTGGTGATGGTTGCATATGAACATCTATATTTTCCTCCCTTTCTCTATTAGATCTGTAATCCATTGGAACTTGCCAATGTCTTTGAGTGCATTATTCAACGAATGCACACAACACGGTGTCCAAAATATATGCTACTTTACAAACAAGGGCAGCATCAATAACAACTTGGACTACGTGTGTAGCCCCCACCTCCTCAAATGCCCTCAAATAGCTGGGTATGTAAAAATTCTGCATTCTTCTCTTGCCCTTAACAATCTATTGCCTGCAAAAAATAAGGCCCTTTGTTGCATGTTACCATGATATTAAGTAGTGGACGATTTCTAGCATTTGTCCACCCATCCATCACAATAGTGCAACCCTCTATAGCCCACACTCTTTTCATTGGTACAATTTGTTCATCTATTCGAGTTTTTTCTTTATCGATTAGATCATTAGAGTAGTGCGAAGCTTTTCATACCCAAGTGGTTTATACCCTGTTGGTGCATTGTGGATAGCTTGGACCATCTCAGTGTAGAAAGGTGAGTGGGCAACAATAAACACTATTCCATTTGCATAAAAGAATCATGCAATTGTTGCATCAACTATATCTCAACCTTGCACATCAAACAATCTCCCAATGGGGTTTGAGTTGTCAATGTGTGGTCTCTCTTGAGCATATTCTATTGTTACATTTGTCGATGAGACATCCACATCCAAATCTCTATTCTGATTTTGAATTGGCCCTATTGTTGAAGCATGAGAGCTCCTATTAGCAACTTTCCCCTTAGCCCTTTCATGCTCCCTCACAGCATCATACAGTTCCTTCTCATTTAAACAAGGGTCAACACCTAACCCACTTATGTGAAAAAAGAGCCTTCACCCTCGTGTATGAACCTTTCCATCCCAACAAACAAAGCTTACACTTGACCTCGGCTGATCCACCTGAACCTTTCGGCCCTGGAACACAATCAACATACTTCTACAGTGGATACAACCCTTGCTTCCCTCTGCCTGACATTCTTCATGGAAACTAAAAAAAATATTAACTTTCAGATTGCAACTTTGCATAAATAATTGACTGTCACTACCAGAGTCACAAGCATATTTAAATTTTAAAATTTTATTTTATAACTATGCAAAAAATTAAAATAGCCATAGGCTATAGCTTGCTTCTGCATAAAAAATTTAAATAGTCTATAGATTTGCACATTCCTTCATTGCTGATAGAGCAAATTTTTTTAGCAAAAATAAAAAATAATATTTCATTTGCTGATCAGTTTCATATTCAGTAGGAAATGAAATACATTAATAGTGAGTAATATTTTAGATTTTTAAAATATAAAAATAATAATAATTATTAATTTATTTATACTTTATAGTGCTGCAGTTATAAACTGTTATATAAATCATAAAATTATAATATTAAATAAAACTATTAATTATTAACTTTTCTAAGTTTCTATTTGTATAAATCAAAATTATTAAGTAATAAATTAATGCTGGTGTGAACACGACACGGCAATGAGGAAAAACGAAATCCAAAAACTTAAAAGCGACAATGTAAAATGCAGTCATTCTAAAAAATTTAAAAATGACATCCAATAAAAATGCATACATTGAGTGTAATTTAAATGACATCCATTTATATCCACAAACGCATACATTCAGTGTAAATGTGGGCTCAAAAAAAATTTAAATGACTGATGTGGGTCTAAAAAAAAGGTTTTCATCTGCAAACGGTCGATATGGTTTTCAACTGCAAATGGCAAACGAGTAAAACGGCAAACGATCGACGTGATATACCTGTGTATTGAGCTCTTGCGTCATGTTTTGCCCTAGTCGTGTTTAGTCTGCATTGCCTCTTGCGTCCCGTTTCATCTTCGCAATTTTTCTCTGCGTTTTAACCTTTCAACTTTCACTTTTCTAAATTTTACTTTTACCTTTAACAATGGTCCGAGTTAGGGTTTTTTTAATCCCATTTTGCCAACGCAACTTTAACTTTTGCTATTTTTTTGGACACTCACGAGTATGTACCGTAGTGAATGTCTAGCACGGGATAGTGGATACGCATTCTAGCACCCAGTACGCATTCCAGAGGTCTAGGTACGCGTACTCGTGCAACTGTGCCTTTTTCCTCAAAAATGAAGTTGTGAATTATGATCTGTGTCTTGGGTTTTGATCGATTTTTCTCCTCAAATATCGTGTTTGGTTTTTTCGATTTTATCATCAAAAATCCTTAATGGGTTTTCTGATTTTTCCGAAAAAAATCAAGACTAGTGTTGTTGGTCTCAGGGTATTTTTTTATTTTTTCTAAAAAAAATCATTACAAGGTTTTGACGATTTTTTCCAAAAAAAACATGGTTTCTTGCAGTTATTCTGGATCGCACCTAGAGATGCTAGGGCAACAGTCTGCAAGAGGGTTTGCCAACTTTTCCTCAAAATCGTGGTTACGATTTCATCTCGATGTCTCTAGCTACAGAAGTGATACCTTTGTTTCCCAACATCAAGTTGGAATGTTTGTGGTTATCTTGGTCATTTCCAGAAGTTCCACAGATTCAAGGAGGATCTTAGTAGCAGACTCATATCGCAAAGTGTTCTGATGAGAAGGGGCAGCCTTCTATGCATCCATGACCAAAAGCCCTGCAAATTGTCTTATGTAGGGTAGTTAGTATGACGACCATTAAGGGAGGGTATTAAAATAATACTATAGAGTTTCTAATAGTCATCTTTAGTGATTTTAGTTTTATTAGTTAGTTTCTATTTTTGTATTCAGTTAACGATTGTTTTGTTTAGAAACGTTGTCATGTACTTATCTATTTAATCCATTGTTTTAATATCAAACTATCAAGTTTTATAACATTAACTACCAAATGTATTATGAATTATTCATTGTTTTCTTAATTGAATTGATTTGGATGCATAGTAATTCATGTTAAACATTGGAAATTGACAACCTCCTAACTTGGGACATTACACTGGGAATAACTGCTGAGGAGAGCCCACTGTTACCTAATCCATCTGTTTTCTGTTGTGCAAAACTCAAAGAAAATATATGTACATACATCCTCAAGTATTTATTTAGCAATGAAATTTTAATAGTTCAAATTCCATTTTGAAGAGAGTTCAAATTCCTTAAGTTTAGTTTGTTGGAACTGCAGAGGTTATCCTTGGAGACGTGGACCTGGGTTGGGGCCTATTGCAGAAGGTAGAGACATTATTTGCCTCATAGAGACACATGAGTCTATTGACGAAGGATGTAAGACTCCCTTGTTTGAGGGATATTTGAAGTTGGTAGTGTGGAACGAAGCTGCGGGTAATGGTAAAGGGCATGGAGGTATACTGGTTCTAGTAAGAGAAAAAATAGGGCGTCTCATTCAGTTCGAGAAAGAAGACATTAATAAACAGTTCATATGGTTCAAAATCTCTGAAAACAATAACCTTATTAGAATTGCAGCATGTTACTTTGCCCCTCAAGTCTCTAAAACGTATAAAAAGTGTGGTTTAGACCACAAAGACCCATTTGCAGCTTTAAAGAAGGATGTTGTGTTCTCGCAGGAAGATGAAGCGCTCCTTGTTGGGGATTTAATGCTAGGACTGCAAGTGAACAAGCTAGTATACATAGCTATAACAAAAAACGTAATCCTATTTGGCTAACGGAAGATAGTAAACATCAGTGGGAAAGAGTCTCAGAAGACTCTAAAGGCTGCAACCATTTTGGAGACGAATTGCTTATTTTATGTGGTACTTTTGATCTTATAATTTGCAACGGTTTAGCTAGGCGGTCAAAGTCAGGTACTTTCACATGCAACACCTACAATGGGGCAAGCGTGGTTGACTATGCAATCTGTTCACATAATCTATAAGAGAAAATTGAGGAAGTTCAGATTGGGGAAAACATATGGGATTTGAAGTCAGATCACAAACCAATGTATGTTAATTTGTTGTGGAAAGAAAAGGGGCAGCCTATGGCAAAAACTCAGTGCCCTCAACAATCTCTTACTCAAGGCAGAATTCTTTTGACTCAGAAAAATGGTAATACTTTCAAGGTTACGCTTGAGAAGCTTTGTAAGGAAAAGAGAATGCA
The DNA here is from genome assembly GCA_018584345.1 of Thuja plicata. Taxonomy (NCBI): domain Eukaryota; kingdom Viridiplantae; phylum Streptophyta; class Pinopsida; order Cupressales; family Cupressaceae; genus Thuja; species Thuja plicata. Next base: position 734,923 of record MU223399.1, read on the forward strand.
TCTGCATCGTATCAATAGTCATGGGTTAACAAATTTGATTCATGGGGCTCTTACAATTTAAGAGAGTCAAATAAAGAAAACTTTAACATTAAAGCCTACAAGCAGATTTTAAAGAAGAAAAAAACTGATTATATGATCACAAGGCGGGAAGAGCTAATTTTTCTTGGTAAAAATAACCCCAAGCTATTTTGGAAGGAGCTTCAGTCAAGAAAGAAAGAAACTGCAAACAATATCATAGCTACTCAGTGGTTTGATTATGCAAGGCAGCTCTATGAGCAAATTGTGAGGTGGACCCGCCACCCTTGGTCAGCAATACGACAAATCTTTTCATTGTGCAAGAGGTTGAGATGGGTATTAAGAAGTTAGGCGGTGGTAAAGCAAAAGACTTGGCTGAGCTTCAAACAAAGTATCTTAAGTGGGGCATGAAAACGCTCCACCACATATTACGAAAATCATTAATACTATCTGCCAACAAGGTTTTCCTAAGGATTGGACAACTAGTTTAGCTATCCCCCTTTTTAAGAGTGGTGATGTCAATAACACCTCCAATTACATGACGATTATGATGAATCCTTTGTTTGCTAAACTTTTTGGCAGCATGATTGAAAACAGAATTAGTAAGTGGGCTGAAGAAAGACATAAACGGGCAAAAGAACAAGCTGGTTTCAGACCTAAGCTATGGCTATGGTGCATCTCATAAGCTACCTTAAAAGAACTGAACAAATGGAAGACAATAGATGGCCTAAGGTTGTCGTCAATGATGTTTTGTGCAAAAGGTAGAAGACATGGATGCAACAAAACATCGAATGGATGGGTAAATGGAATATTCATTTCAACACGTGCCCCACGAATAACAAAGAAATAAAGGCTTTCATTATGGATAAGTTTTACAACAGGAATTGGGGTAATGGGATAGGCAGGAAAAAAAAGTATTATATCAGCGAGTTTAACCCCACATGTGACCAACTTCAAAAAGCTTACATAGGGGCCAATATTTCTTGGAGAGCAAAAACTCTTATTGCTCATCTTAGGACCAACTCGCATCAACTCCGTTGTGGGACCAGGCGTTTGAAAAGACCTAAAGAGGCGTGGGAAGAGCATGTTTGTTCTTTTTGCAATTCTGGGAATGTGGAAAATGAACACTATTTTATTGTTGAATGTGTTGCTTACAAGGACAGCTGGGACAAATTTATGAATATTTTAACAGCTAGCTCTTGGCATAACTTATTCAACGAGGAACACATTGAGAAGTTGGGTGTGCTCGTCATCAAATTGCATAGAAAAAGAATAGATTTACTATGTTCGACATGTTGTCCCATAGGCTATATTTAGCCTCGTGGACGTTAAAATTTTCTTCTTCTTCTTCTTCTTCTTCTCTAAGCCTTTTGTACTTGATTGTGATGCATTTGGTATTGGTATTGGGGCTATTTTAATGCAAGATAAGCATCTCATTGCTTATGAGAGCCAAAAATTGAATGAAGTGGAAAGGAGGTTCTCTACCTATGACAAAGAGATGTTGGCAATCATGCACGCAATTGAAAAGTTTCGCCAATATCTTGTGGGTAGCAAGTTAATAGTGAGGATTGGTCATAATAGCCTCAAGTATTTCATGGAGCAAAAAGGATTGAATGAAAGACAACAACGCTGGGTAAGTAAGCTACAAGGGTATGATTTTGATATTGAAATGTTAGGGAAAAATAATGTTGTTGCGGATGCATTATCTAGAAATCCTACATTTTGTTCACTTTCAGAATTCAGCCACTTGGAAGGATCACATATTAGCAGAATATGCCAAAAATCAGCATGCTTGTGACATTTAAGATGGTAAAATAGATGATGAAAGGTATAAGGTGCTGCAAGACATCATCTATTACAAGGAACGAATCTATCTAGCACCTAAAAGTGAAATTAAATACAAAATTCTTGCTGCTATTCACAACAATCAGCTAGCTGGTCACCCTGGTTATTTGAAGACATACAGATGTATTCGTGAAAGATTCTCATGGAAGGGAATGAAAGATGCTGTTCTTCAACATGTGAGAGAATGTCTTGAATGCCAAAGAAACAAGGCTGAAACTTGTTAAATTTTAGTAATCAGATCTGAAGCATTACTAATTAACAAGAAATAAATCAATAAGACAATGACACAGTAGTTTTACCCTGGGAAGCCTCTATGAGGAAAAAAACCCAGCATTCAGATCAGACTTATTTAAATTCTCTCAAAATTGTATTTACAATGACTCACAGTGGTATTGCTGAGGATTTGCTGAGGATCCCCAATCCACAAAGCAAATCTTCAAATCGCTGGATACCCACAAGTAGTATCTCAATCAATCTATCAATCTCATGAATTTCGATTATTCATTGTCCAGCATATATGCACAATTTGACAGAAAGAATATACTGGCACACAGTCTAAATATATTGCAATCGCAGCGTATAGGATGTACAGATCGCAGGTCCAGGATGAAAGTCTGATCTTCAATCAATATGACAAATACAAATTCGTTGGTAGATCATATGAAGACTATTAATTGTTGTAGTATGATTGTAATCGTTGTGGAATTCTCAGAGTGTGTTCGAGCTGTAGGTGACAGCAAGACTATGAAATTTCAATGTTAACCTTTCATGGAAATCTTTGTATTTGAATTGGAGAGCTTGTATATTTTCATGCCAAATGAGGACTCCTTATATACATGGTGTGGGAGCAATGTAGTCGGCCCTTATTCTTTCCTAGCAGTCGGCCCTTAAAATATGTTTGGCGCCGAAATTAGTCTAGGATAGACCACACGTTTTTCCTTGCAAAACGTTTTAACCTTATACGTTTGAATTTGATAGGGCCCAGCCCTATATCCAAACGTCTATCTCTAAGGAGAGGGCCCATCCCTTTATTTAAATTAGTTTAAATTAAATATATAAACTTAATCGATATAGATCCTTTTAAGCTAGAATACGAACTAGCTACAAAACATTAACACTCCCTCTTAGCTAGGGAGTATTCTAGTCCTTACCATACCTTTCCATCATGCCTACTTGCAGAGGATGGATCCACCTTACATTGCCCGCATAGGGTGGAAGAGGACAACCCTCAAAAGGATCACCTTGCATTGCCCACAGAGGGTGGACTTCAATTACAACATCACCTTGCATTGCCTGCAGAGGGGGTGGACTTTAATTACAACATCACCTCAATACAAAAGTACATCTCCACCTTGCATTGCTCGCAGAGGGTGGACTTTAATTACAACATCACCTCAATACAAAAGTACATCTCCACCTTGCATTGCCCACAGAGGGTGGTCAAACATATCTTCTCTCAAAGAAGATTCAAAATACAACTAATACAATATCCACCTTGCATTGCCCGTGGACGGTGGTACATACAAGAGCATAAACAAGATGAAATTGAGACCACTTCAAGCCTCTCCCAAAGCACTCGGACTTCCCTCGAGTGAGAGTAATTCCAAACCAAATAGCTTGTCTTGAAGTAGTACAAGAAGCAATATACCCTACTTCAGTAGCACTTAATGCAACTGAAGATCCGATCAATTTCCTGTACTCAATTGTATCTGCCAAATGAGAGTTAGGAAAACATATTCTCAACATTTCCACAGTTCAACATAATCCAACATAATGGTGAACACAATCCAATATTTCAAATTGATTCAAGATTTCTTGACCTAAGAAAATTCCATGCCAATACTCTAAACCAAGAGAGTAACCAACTTATTACCACATAAATCAGATTATACCAAACTCGAATGTTGTAGAAAGTATGTAACTCCCTCTTGATCCCTGCTCGTACAAAAATGTCTTTACCCCTATGGTTAGATTTAACATAAAATTCTGAAAAATTAACTCTACAAAACAAGTATCACTATCAGAACAAGTACTAAAAGAGAAAATCTTCCTTATCTTCGTTGTTGACAACTTCACTTAGGTTAGCCTCTTGCTGATTGAGTTGAGCTTGACAATCCCTGGCATAGTGACCAAATTTGTCACATC
>MU223399.1:757922-775205 GCA_018584345.1 Thuja plicata
CTTGAAGCTCAACTAGGTCTTTTGCTTTACCCGTACCCAACTTCTTAATACCCATCTCTATCTCTTGCACGGTGAAAAGCGTTGTAGTATCGTTGACCAAGGGTGGTTGGTCCACACCATCTTCCTGTTCATAGAGTTTCCTGGCATAATCGAACCATTAAGTGGCTGTAATATTATTTTCAGTTTGTTCCTGTAGATTAAGCTTCATACCTGGGACAAAGTAGACATTGAAAAATATCAGATACCTCCCACAAAGTGAAATCTAAACATTTCCTTTGCCAAAAACTGTATACTCCTCGCCTCCTCCAAAGACCACTGAATCAGAGAAAGGCATGAATTTTGTGAACCAATCCCGACGATGTGTGAAATACCGAGAGGCACCAGAGTCAATGTACCAAGCAGATGATGTCTCATGATCTGATGGGCATGTGGCCATGAACACATAGGAGGCTCCTAATCATAATGCGTAGCAGCTTGGGCCTTCTGCTGAGACCCTCCTTGTGAAGACTGCACGGCTACCAACTGTTTCTTGCAATCTATTTTCATGTGACCAAACTTGTGACAATAATTGCACTAAACACTCTTCTTCTTCGAAGATGCCTGAGGTTTACTTGGTGCTTTCTGTTGGGAGGTCTGAGGTTTACCTTTATTCTTGTCTGAGGCTTTGACTGTGAAATTGAAGGCCACTTGTTTAGAAGAGGATGAACTAGCATTGCTTCCAAATTGTTGCTTCCATCTATCTTGTTGCAGAAGCTTGTTGCAAAGATCAGGAAACTTCTAATCAACACTAGTAGAAGTGATATTAAGCGTCTCAATGAAATGCTTGTAGGATTGGGGCAAGCTTTTCAGTGTGATCACTTCCATATCTTCTTCCTTCATCTTGCGGCCAATAGCCTCGAGCTGGTCACGGATGTCCTTGATATTCGTAAGATGTGCCTAAAGAGACATCTTTTCATCCATCATGATAGAAAACAGCATATTTTTCAGAAAGAAAGCACAGCTCTTGTCAGACGTCTCATGAAGATCCTTCAAGAGTTCCTTGATCTCTTTAGTTGTTTTGCCGAAAGGCACCTAAAGGAGTTGATTATTTGTAACTGAAAGTTTTATCAACATGGCAACTTCCCAATTATGTTCATCAAGTTTGTCTTGATTTGACCCAATTTGAGTAGGAAGTGTTTCTTTACCCAAAACCATTTTGTCAAGATACCAATATTCGAATATAATCATGTGTTGCTTCCAGGTGTTGTAATTGCGTCCATTAAATCATTGATTTCCCTCCAACATAATATTGGTCAAAGAAGCCATCATAAAATTTGAAGTTATTGGTTAACCCTATGAAGGCACAAAAATCAAGGCAGGCGCTGGCGATGAACTAGTACAATTTCCAAAATTGAACGCGCTAGAAAAGCTGAAGCAAAAAAAATCAGACTAATGAACTTGAAAAAGAAAAATTTTTTAGAAAAAAAAATTAAAAATAACAGAAAACCCTAAAACCAGAAATCCAAAATTTGGATTAGGGTTATGCCCAGAATACGAAAATTGAGGCAAGCACTGGCAACGAACTGGTACAATTTCCAAAATTGAACACGTTAGAAAAGCTAAAGCAAAAAAATCAGACTATAATGAACTTGAAAAAGAAAAAATGACAAAAAAAAAATTTGAAAATCACAGAAAACTAGAAATCCGAAATTTGGATTAGGGTTCTACCCAGAATATAGCATAGAAAACCCACAACTACAAATCCAATTTTTGGTTTTAGGGTTTTGTGCCTGCGAAATAATTTGCAAGAGACTCGGTGCTGATCAAAAACCCTAGACACGCGTTTTAGGCGCTCAAAAACACAAACCGAAAATCACAAAAAACGTGAGTAAAGGTGGCAAAATTATCTTTAAAAAAATGTTACTATCGCGTCTCAAAAAACGTGGCCAAAAAAAAGGCCAACAAAAGCAAAAACCTTTGCGGATACAAGCACAAATCGGAGAAGGTGAAAAAAAAAACTTGACCACAAATTGCAGACAAAAGTCGTGGACTTTTTGATGGCGAAGACAGTTAAAAATCATGGGTTTTTTAAAACACAAAAATTGTGTTACAAAAGACGTGAAACAAGCAGTTTTGGCAAAAAAAAAATTACGCAATTCTAGGAAAAACGACGCCTAAGAATTTCATTTTGAATCAGAAAAACCCTTGATGCATGTGAACAAAACACAAGATTTTAGAACCCACAAATCTGCAGTAAACCCTCGCTTAAGTTTGAAGTAGACTCCAAAAAAAGGGTGAAAAAAAAATTTGAATTTCTCACCAAAAAAAATTCACTGCTCTAATACCATGAAACTCCAAAAAATAATATGTTTGTATTAACAATACACACAGAATATATTGAGTTTTACAAAGCTTTAACAAAAAAGCAAATTCATCTAAATATAGATGACTAAGAATGAAACTAAGAAATAAAGCCTAAATGACCATTAACTAAAATGCTAAAATAATAGGCTAAAAATAGCTAGAATCTAGGATACTAAAAATAGTCTAACATTGAGGATTCTCCTCTAGGCCCCTCTTGTTCATGTGGCAAGCAGTGGGTTTGATTTAGTGTGTTGGTGAGTTGTTTTAGATTTTATGGTAGCTCCCTTTGATTTTAGGTTGGCTTGATTTTTGTATGTAGCTCTTTCTACTTCTCGAAGAGGGCCTTTTTAGCTCTTTCCAGTTTATCCAGGTTTATATGTATTGCGCATTCTACTTCTCAAAGAGAGCCATTGCTTAAGCAAAATGAAAAAGTAAAGTTGGTCCATTATCAAAGTAACCATTTCATCTATCACCTTAAGTTCTCCACTAAGATCCTATTTAAAATCAACCTCCTCTTAGTTGTTTCAGAGGTTTTCTGCTATACTCTATGATTGCATAGTTTGATTTAATAATAACATCCTATTAAACTTAAAGTATGCAGCAACTTGGGTAGTTGTCTAAAATCTGAACATTGTAGTCTAAATGATGAATCCAAATATAATAACAAACGATGCATATGTTTATTATGTTTATAACTAAATAGAATGATTCTTGGTAAATATCTGAACTGTTATTTACCTCCAAAACCTATAAAAATCCATTTCTCATTTTGGGCCCATTTCCCTTTCCATTTTGTTCCTCATTTTTTTCTACATAACTATCTGTATTGCAGTTTATCATGTGCATTAAAAGGGGAAAAAGCATAACACAATAAGTAATTTCATCAGGAAGTGAAATGCAGGCATAGATAAAGAACCACTGTAGCTTCTTACACAAGGGGTACCTTAATTCACTATGATCACTTTGTCAAATTGAAAGCATGACGTCTACATTTTCTTCAGTGTTCAACTGAAAACATGACCTTAGCAAAGCAGGTGTTGCCTATGTAAAGCTAGAGAGAAGATGCACTCTGATTCCTCTTCAAATAGTTACATTAGAAAAGTCTTTAAATACAAAGGTTAGATTTACATGTACTTCAATGAAATCAACAGTTCAGTAGATCATTTTGCAATGCTCCTCCAACCAAATAAATATCTAGATTGAATCCTTAAACTACAATCAAACAGATAACTATGTAAAGAGATAGCTACCCTGTGCAAGCTGTGTAACAGAGTAAAGAATGAATCAGATGCTACCATTATTAGAGGATTTCACTGCAGCAACCACAGTCTAGTGGCAAGGCAGAGCGATCACCATGACAATTAAGGGTGAGTTCAAGCCACTGCTAAACATTCTCCATTGCTTAATGTGTTTTTTCAATCATTTATGCTGTGGATGATTGCTGCAAGCAATGCTCCAGCACTCCACTTTCTGAAAAGATGGATCATTGCTTTTACCTGCCCTCCCCCCCCCCTTTCCAATCTCTCTATTTCATATTTTTTCTTGATCTCTAGTACTAGTTTTTTAAGCTACATGCCTAAAAAGCAAATGACTGACAAAAAAATCAATAAAATGGACTCACCTTCAGCCTCTGCAGGCTCTCCCGTAAAGCTCGCTTTGCAACTTCAGCCTGTTGCGACATAGACAAAACTTCCACACTTCGGCTTATACCACCAGCTGCCCAGGCGGATGTAGGAGCATATCCACTACCCATATATCCGGCTGTTTGAAAAGAACTAGGGACAACAGTGTTGGCTGAAGGAGAAGTTGAAAGCGGCACAGAAGTAACCCTATTAGAAGCATCATCCACCCTCTTCCCAAAACCCTTTCTGAACTGCTCTTCCTCCCATCTCCTTTCCTCGTCATCATCCTCATTATCACCGCCACCAACTGCACCATCATCTCTGGCCCTGGAATTTCAAAGAATTAAAGTATTCAAGTTTATGAATCCCGACAATTTTTTTCCAATATTGAATTTTCAATGTCTTACATTTGGTGCATAATCTTAAATATTTATTAATTACCATAATCTTAAGCAAGAGAATATTATTACAGAAAACTTTCCATATTCTCAACCGGACAAAATATTGGTATGGGGCAAATTTTACTGATTAAAATATAACTTTGTTAAGGTGCGAAAGTAAAAACCAAAGACAATTGATGAATCTCATCCATTACAAGTAACCCTAACTGTAATAAAAAACTGTAACTAGTTCGTAGAAATTTTGATGAATGCATCTTCGGATTTATATTGTGGAAAACCAAAAAGAAAAAGAAAAATATTAACCACTAAACTCATCCCTACCTGGAATCAAGTGCCTCATGCTCCAACGACTCAAACACACCCTTTTTAACCTCCATTGGCTTGTCCCCCACCATTGCCAACCTTCCATGAACCTCGCCTTCATCTTCACTTGACTCCGCAGCTTCCTCCTTCAATAATTCTCTAGAGCCGCCCCCATCCAAGGGAATATAATCAACAGGCGCAGCCCGGGCCTGCCTAAGCCTTTCCCTCTTTGCCCTAATAGCATTTATAGTCGCCTGGTCCGGAATGCTAACACTCGCCGAGGGTTCAATTCCCACCGCCCCCAACCTCTTCTCCACATTCTCCTTATCCCGCCTAAATACATCCGCCTCCGAGTTATCTTCCTCCTCGGCTGAGGGTTTAACCAAACCCTTCAAAACAACAACCGTCTCTGCAGGAGGCTTGTCCGGCGGAGGTGGCGGCTTCGAGCCCCCTAGGCTCTTGGTGTTCTTCTGTAGCTCGAGAAGCTTCTCTTTCGTGTACTCGCCTGCCTGTGGTTGAACGTTCGAAGAGGGGACGGTCGCAGTTTTCCCTGCAGATATCTTGTGCCCCAAGTTTCTCTCGAGGATGACCTTTTTCTTGCTTTTGAGGAAACCTTGATCGACTGCGGTGTCTTCTTCGGCATCGAAGCTCAGCAGGTTTCGAACCGAGGACTTGGGGGCTGGTTTTTGCTTGGATTTGCGCTTGATATCGTTATCATCAGCGAAGCTAAGGAGGTTTGAACCCACGAGCTTGCTGGAAGGTTTTTCTTTAACTGGCTTCTGGTTTTTCTTGCTGCCCTGGGGTGGTTTGATAACTAGATTTTCAGTTTCCTCTTCACCATTTTCATCTTCTTCCGCTCGGCGCCTGAAATTCTTAGTCTTATTCATCGTGCCACTAAACCGTTTTCACAATTTTCATCGTTTGAGAAATTGTCAAAAAAAACAATAAAAAAATTGAACTTCTTTTAGCAGAAATTTAATTGGCAAACCTATGGTGAGCTCTGAAAGTCTGTCCAGATCGTTTAAAATTTCTGTTGTAGTTGTGATATTCTACAAGACATCTAATGAGAAACGACAATAAAGAGAAATTATTATACAGTCGACATGAAATGGATCCTGGTCTGTATAATAACCTCTTCCATGATGTGGGTCTGGAAATCCTCAGACATTTTTAGAGGTCCTTACCATGTAGTTTATGGGACTTGACAATAGTGTCAAAGTTCAAAGTATATGTAAATATGTTTTTTAAATGGTGTATTAGGAGATTCAAAGGATAGTTGTATGCTATTTAAAGTAATGATGAAGGAAGAAGATATAATATGAAAAAAATTATTAATTTATAAAAAAATTATTAAAATCGTAATATGTATTTTAGCCATTTTTACATGAGTATAAATAAGATAAAATAGTAGGAGGTTCAAGGATATTAAAAGTAATATGAAGGAAGAAGATGCAATATGAAAAAATTTATTAATTTATAAAAATTAAAAAAGAAAGATGATAATATATAGTTTAGGCATTTTTACATGATTATAAATAAGTGCTACGTAGTGGTGAAGTATTTGTCTCATAATTAATAAAATAATTTTAGTAAATTTACTAAGGATTATTATTTAATATAAAAATTGTATAATGTACATTTGTAAAATAATAATATATTATTTTAATTATAATATAATAATTATTTTGATAACTAAAATTAAAATGATACATAATTTTTAATTGTAATAAAATTTTAAAAATAATTATTAGTTTTCATTATTTTTCTTTATTTTCATTAATATTTAATTTTAAAAATACTAATAAGATAAAATAGTAACAAATGTCATGTAGTGGGATCCTTGTCTTTTAGTTTAGAAATTAATTGTAATTATAATATTAAATATAATATAATTTTAATAATTTTATTATATTTTATCAAGACATTCTATTATTTGGCTTGTTCAGGGGCCTTGTAGGGTTAACCCCACTGGAGGTGACCTCAACAAAATTAAATGGATTCCACCTCCACCAAGTTGGATCAAAGGCAACTTCAATGGAGCATCTGAAGGGAACTCAAGAATGTTCAGGAGCAGGTTACGTGGCAAGAAATGAGCTAGGAGACATTGTGGCTTTGGGAGCTTTGTGTTTGTTGGATGGCACCAATAACGCAGCGGAATGCCAAGCAGCACTCGGAGCAGTCTGAATGGTGAAGAACCTAGGTGTTCAGAAACTAGTCCTGGAAGGGGATTTGATGTTGGTTATCAATGGGATCAAGAAAGGAGAAATAGACGTGTGGCATTTGAACCTATACATCTGAAGCATAAGAGCCTTACTCAGCAAAATCTCGAAAGTACAGATTGTCCATGTGCGTCGGGAGGCTAATGAAGTAGCAGATTTACAGTCAAATATTGGAGTGGGGAGACCAAGCAATGACAAAAAAGAACTTTAGGAGGATTTTAGCAAATTTGAATGGGACGAGATGGTATAAATAGAGGTCATGCATGGGAACAATTAAGACATCAGATTTTATGAAAGCGAAGGAGCGGGCAGATATTTTTGTACTTTGATCCTACTTTAAGTGGGAAGGAGCCCAAGTGTCTATGGCAACATGCGTAGATAAAGGAAGCATGAGGTGGCAGGTGGCAAATCATAGTTTTGCATGAGGTTGTTTGTTGGAGTGGAAATTACGGCAATATGCCACAATGAATATCTAGTACTTACCACTCATTCTACACAAGGTTGACGGGTCCCATCAGACGTCTTCATGATTACACACAGTACGGACACCATTTATTGTAGCAGTCCTTTCGTGGGACGTCACTCGAGGAGCTACCCTTTCTCTTTAAATCTAGGATTTCACGAGCATTATGTATTGTCATAGCATAGTGCAAGCTGAGAGCTGATAGGTTAAGCTGTGAAGGTGTGTTGAGCTTTGTTTCCTTCACAGTTTGGTGGGTGGGGAAGGTATCAATGGAGGCAAAAATTTCGCTGGAGTCCCCAAATCAACTCCCTGCCTTTAGGGATGAAATCACAGCCCAGCAACTTAGTAATGTGTTTCGCTTTAATGATCCTGAGTTCCTAGAGGTGATTTCCACAATCTTCGGGGAAGAATTCCTGAATTTTGATGCAAGGCCTCGCACCAATCTGGATATTTCCTCCATCTTTTGGCTTTGGGACTCATGGTGGGCAGTACAAAGATTAAAACCCTCTCGGTGGCTAGGAAATTCTTGGAACCCAAATGGTATGTCGGGTTGGAAGGGGTTGTGGACTAAGAAGTGCTCGAAGTGGGTCTAAGGATGACACACACTCTGTGGTGCCTAATAGGTGGCGGTCCAAGCGCGGTCCAACCTCTGGTGGTGTGGAGCTCATCACAACCCATGGAGGTGAGACTTTGGGAAGTGAGGCGTGGTTGGGTGATGATTTTGGATTACTTGGAGAAAATGGAGGAGTGCAGAGCAACGTGGTTGCATGCAAGCGACAGAAGACCACTCTGGTGAAATCTATTGCTCCAGTTGACAATAGTGGCAGGCCAAGGTCTCGCCATCAATTGCAGAAGAAGGAGAAGGTCGTTGGTGCCGCTGCGACAGGGGCAAGAGCAATCCAAAACTTCTCACAGGAGGAAGCACAAGGATGGTTTCAGTAGGGTGGGGGCTTTCATTTTTTGCCTTTTTGATTAACCAGGAAGATGATTTGGTTTGATGGATGTAACATACATAAAAAAAATTTGTTGCAAAAGTTTGTTGTATGTTGGCAGCTGGTCTGTATCAGATCTCTATTGTCGGTGATATGTGTGCTATCAATTGGAGTTGTTTCATGCATAGTTACATGCAATTCTCTTAGTTTATTTTTTGTGAATAAACATCTTTTATATTTTCAGTTATCCATAATTCATATTTTAGGGTAGTTAACTCGATTGACAGTGAGCCAATCCGTAGTGAGAAAATTGACTACGTGCCCTTGTAAAAATCACCTTAACCAGTGTTCCTTTCATGAGAATTAAATTCTTCATGGTTTTTCCTAGTTTAGGTTTCCACGTGAATTTTGGTGTTCAATGTCTTGGTGTTTTGTGTTCTTAAGTTTCTAATGGGTTTAATTTGATTATCAGTAAAGTGGGAGTTAGTAAAATTATTGATGCACATCTGATTACATGGTTTATGTGTTTTACCGATTTAGTAAAAAGTTTTAGAAGTTGTTTATGAATAATTGATTCACCCCCTCTCAGTTATTCGACCTGTTCAACAATTGGTATCAGAGCTTGGTCCCTTAGAGATAAAGCTTAACCACTTGAGGGGGATCTTGGTTGTTTGAACAAATAGGAGGATACTATGTTGATGAGGATTGGCAAATCATGATAAGCGACATTAAGTGTACCAAATAAAAAAAGTGAGGAGTTGAAAGAAAACTTGAAGCAAGTGAATGCATGTATTAGTAAGCTAATGAATTAGATTCATAAGTTTAAAGCAAGGCATAAGGAAGGCAATTAGAAATTGAAGGAATAAAAAGAAAAGGTGGAAAAATTGGAGAAGATTCTGAATGACAATAAAAACACTGAGGAATTTATCAAAGATGGGTTAAGATAGAAAATGGAAGGCTGGAAGAGGACTGAAGAAGAGTTGAAGGTTGTAGTAGAGGAATGGAAGAAATCTGAAGAGAATCTCAAGAATATCATCAAGATGAAATCAAAAGAAAATGAGAAGCTGGATAAGGAATTTAAGAACCTGATATTTGAAGCTAAAGTTTCTGAGAGCGGTACTATTTTGGATCAGTTATTAGTCCTTTAGAAGAATCACAGAGATAAAGAAGGATTAGGGTTTATCGATAATGTTTAGATATGAAGGACAAAGGAAAAGAAAAGGTAGTTGAAGCTAAGGCAATGTCTGAGGTAGCTGGAAAGATCAAGAATCAGAACACTTCTACAAGAAGGCCTTTAGTAAGGCAACCTAATGCTTAAAGGTACTTATGTTTTAATGGTTGTTGTTTGATTTGCAATAATTTTGGTCATAAGGCAGTTGATTGTAAGGTGAGAAATGAACAAAAGGTTGAATGTTTTAGTTGTCATAAGGTTGCTCATAAATCAAGTCAATGTAGAAGTCAAGTTTGTAAATCAGATAATAAGAATGGAATGAATAATATCTTTCAGTGATAAGGACGAGGAAGAAAAGCTTGAGGAAAAGAAAGAAGTAGAGGAGAAGAAAGAAGAAGTAGAAATCAAGAAAGATTTGATTTCTCTGTCAGAATCTGACTCTGTAGACTTTGGTATGGTCCCGTCTTTGTTGGATAATGTTTAATTTGACAGAATTGATGATATATGGACTGAGTGATCGTTGGTGAGAAAGATAGAGATTGAAGAGTTGTTGATTGATCATTTGATCAGTAAAAAGATTATCATTTCTAGTGTGTCTGGTATGTTACTGATTGACTTGGTCAGAAATGTTGAGGACAACTTATTGCAGAGTGGAGTTGATTGCAAAAGGTCCAATAAGTCTATTAAGAAGAAGTATAATAATGCAAAGCAGAAGATTTGTAAAATGATTAGTGATACCAAGGATTGTATACAATATATTATAGATATATACAGGTATTGTATTTTGGTTGGTAAAGGACATGATCAAGGTTAGGTTAGAGCATGTATCTGGTATTCTTTCTAAAGGAGAGGATTATTAGCAACAAATTCAGTCTCTGGACTTGATCCCATCTTTTGATTTGTTGGTGGAACATGATAGTCTGTATTCTCGAATGGGTGCACTTGTTGCTGAGCTGAAGAAGGAGCTTCTAATCTTTAAGGAAAGGTATAAGAAAGTTTTTACCTTTAAGCATGTTGTATTTTTTTTAAGTTTCTATGTTGTGGATTTGGCCCTTTGCCATTGTGGAAAAAAGGGGGAAGAAAGAGGAAGTCAAAAACATTAATGGAGTATCTGTAGACATCCTAAAATGGACAGGCTTGCGAATTTACATTAAAAACACTAATTTTCATCTATTAATTAATGGTTTTTTAATCGTTAATTAATCATCCATTTTCCTCTAAATTCATTCCCCAAATCATCTAATCAAATTTTCAAAATTAATTAAATAATTAATTTTATTTAAATAATTAACCTTAATTGATTAATTACCATTAATTAGTTAATTAAATTCAATTTCCTATAGTTTAAATTGAAAGATTTAAACTTACTAATTAAATTCTTCCAATTAAATTAATTTTATTTTATTCAATAAAGCAATTCTAAATCAAAAAGAATTCAATTATCTCACATGTTGAAAACTTTAATTACATAAATGAATTAAATATTCATTTATTTTCAAAGAGATAATCTTTAATCAGATCACATGGGTAACTCCCCCCATCTCTCTAGTTCACATGGGTAACTCCACCCACCTCTTCAGTTTTAAAAAGTAACTCACAATTAGCTCTTGAGTCAACCAAACTTTATCTCCTCTCTCCCAGTTGAATAGGTGGAGTTTACAGATGGCTTCTCTAGTTCCTTTTAATCTCAATTGTTCATCTCCCTATCTCTGGGATTGATCTCAATCGTTCACATCATCCTCAATCCCTATATAATAAACCCTTCATACCCATTTGAAGGATCCAAGATTTCAAGCTCACATGCACCATTACTCTGTCAGATTAGTTTTAGCATTCAAGTCATCTTGTGATCACACACACATTTCAATTATCAAATTCTCGACACTTCTCAAGTCATAGACGCTACCCACACCAATACTAAGCATCAAAAATAACATTTCGAAAGGAATAGAGAGAGACAATAGAAGCTTCAAGTGATTGAGTTTGCATTCATTTGTTTTCTCTTCTTTGCTTGTATATTTTATTGATACATTTAAGTTTTTGTTATTAGTAGTTTTGTATTGATTTCCCCATTGCAAACCAGTGCTACTAACCCTCGTCATTGGAAAGTGAAGGAACTACGAATCCAAACAGGCGTACATTTTGGTGAACCCGACGTGAAGCAAACAACTCGAATATCTCTTGCAGACAACAAACAGAATCCTTTAGCCTCGGTCGTATGGTTGCAGACCTCATTTTCCATCATTTTCTCGATATCTGTGTAATTTTGCAATTGCTGGTAGTTTGCCACAATTGACGAAACAATGTTGCAATTGACTGGTTTATTACCGCAATTGATTGGAGGCTTTCGCATTGCTATTATGTCATCTTATGTCTTTCTTTCTTCTAGCACTGTGCCACAATCACTTAGGTTTCACCGCAATTGCATGTGCTCTACCGTAATTGCCTGGGCTTTACTGCAATTGATCGATTTGTGCCGCAAATGCAAACATTATGTCGCAGACCAGAGTTTTTTGCCGCAATTACCAGCATTCTGCCACAATTGATAGGAGATTGCCGCAATCGAGAAAACAATGTCGCAATTAATATAAAAAGCACATTTATGGCTATTTTTCTTGGTTTCTATGCAGGGTTGACTGATGGTGAATGGCAAAGAAGGTAATCAAACGCATATCAGGTGCTAGATCATTAAGAGTTGCAATAAGGAAAACCACAAACTATCGATCACAACAAAGGGCTTCTCTCGCAATCACAGATGAGGATCAAAGCGAGGCATACACAAGGTACCTTGATTCAATCAAGAGATTTGCAAGTAAGTATAAAGTCACCATTAATCTCAACAATCCCAGAGTTTCTGGATATTCTATTGTTTTGGATTGAAAAGCTTTCATTTCTTGAGATACTAAACACTTTCTTTGACAGGTTGGAATCGAGAAGACAAGCTAACAATACAACATAAAATTTATTCACTCGTACTTTGGTGCTTAAAAAGAACAGTGCTTGTCAAACATCTCATACCTCACATTTTGGAATTTGGTGCTTAAAATTGACATGAGGATTAAAATTGAACAAAGGCAAAAAATCTCTCAAGTTGGTGCATTAAAATTGAACAAGCAATCAACACCTACTTTTGGGCTTAAAATTGAACACTTGTGCTTATATGGTGATTTAGCTTAGTTCACATTTCACATTGGGGTTTAAGCGATTAACCTTGTGTCTTGAGTTTTGGGTGCACCTGTGCAATCTGTTAGATTAAATACCTTTATACTTTTTAGAAAGGCATGTCCGTGGAATGTGCTTCTTCCTCGAAGAACAGCCTTAAACTGGTAATCCTTCTGATTGGTATTAAACAAGACGCGAACCAAAGTTTTATTTTATCTAGCCAAGCTCGGGTGAGGTGTGTTGATGATAGTTTGAATCGGGTGAATATCCCTAAGGAGCTAGCATGGTCAACTAGGCTCTTAAGTGAGTCACACACGTACAAACGGATTAGATAGATACCACGGACACTTACTACAACCCTATTAATTAGAGGCCAACCCGATCTGCCTCCGAACAAAGACCTTATTATAGTGCAAGGGGTTGCAAATTTCCCCCCCAAGATTCCCAACATATGTGTTCCAAGGTATTTGTGTAGTGAGAGATCTTCACTCCGCGACAACAATACCTGGCAACAGAAAAAACACAGGTGCCTACGCCGTAGACCTTCGTGTCCTAGTAGTGTGACAATTTTTGTGTGAGCTAATGAGCATTCAAGAATTGGGCCTATAATATTGTATTTTGAAGTCACTAGCCTAGATTAATCTGATTGTTCATTGTTGAGACCTCATCATAACATTGCAACTTGAAAAAGTTGTAGAACATACACATGTTAGTCTTCATTCTTCAAAACACATTGTCTATTATGCTTGTTCTTTGATCAGTTTCCAAAATGCAAAACAAATATCCAAACTATCAAAATGAGTCAAACGTGTTAAAGTTTAGGGTTGTCAACATCAAACTATCTTGCAAATCAGAAGCCTTGTTCCAGAAAATAAAAAATTGTCAGACAGTGAGACCTATCTTTTGAGTCTTTTTCAGACTGTTTCCCCTTTATCGCAACTGCCCGCATTTTGCCACAATTGATGAAAGTTTGCCACAATCATCCTTTTTATTGTCGCAATTGACTTGTTTATTACTACAATTGGTGATAGATTATCGTAATCGACCAGTCACTTTACCACAATCGGTGGATTTTTGCCGCAATTGACTAGAGATTTTTTTTCACCTGTTTTGACCTAAAACCTTGAAAATACTCTTCATTTTGTGTCAAAGACCAATGTCTATCCTTGAAAAACATGAAGAACATTGTGTGAATCTTGAAACATTAAAGATCATCCCTTCTTTGAAAAGCACGATCACTGTCCAAACATTGTTAGTTCGACAGTTCAGACTCAAAATATCTTGATCCCATCATCTCAACATCATCATTACCTCTATCAGTGACTTTTTCCCAGGAAAAGGTCAAAAAATATTATTCTTACCTCATCAAAAACTTTGAGATCAAGATAAATCAACATCTGTCATTTGAATTACCCTTGTCCAAAACATAACTTGGACTTTCTTAGAAAGGTTATACTTTTTTGTTTACTTTATATCACTTGTTTTAGTCACAAAATTTGGACCACACTATGTCTCAAACACCTCATGGAGGGCCTTACACAAGGTCAAAGGCTAGGACACAACCTGATGAGTCATATATCAACAGATTCCCCACTTGGGAAACAGAGCGAGAGGACGATCCTTTCACAAATACCAGGTCTGCTATATTCATTGAGAATCCCTGTGGGGCAGCTTTGTTCCAAAATGTCATAGGAGAGGAGCTCGAAGATACAGAGCAGGACACTTATTCCGCGCAAGTGGTTGATGTTGTTGTAGAGAGGAACCGTGAATGTGTTTTAGCCATGTTGATAAAGAAGGGAGTCAAACTTCCCACTAAATTTAGTGTGTCGACCATATGGCCCAAAAACCCTCTCGCAGGTTAAAACACTACTCAGCCCTCTCAAACACTACATGTGGTTTCTCAAATATTCCCATCCTTGATAACACCAACATTGGCACATGCAATACCCAATCAAACCAACTACGCAAACCAAGCAAGCACATCTTCCACAACAAGCATGACAGGCCCCCAACTAAGTGTACTCATGGTCACTAGCACACCTCAACCCTCGACCTTATGGCCTGGCCAACCAAGCTTTCATGTTATGCCTTCTATCCCACCAACAAGTAGTAACCTGTTTGCCACCATGTTGCTACTGTATTCAATCCCTACTAGCCTTGGAGTCAACACATCATTCCCACAAGGATCCATCTCTGTAGGTCTAAATTTTAGTCAATGCCCACCCACGGTTATGCCTTTGCTCACCCAGCAACAACCTCAACCCCAGAAATAGCAACCCCCGCTTTAGCAACAACAACCTCAACCCCAACAGAAGCAGCCCCAACTTCAGCAGCAACAACCTCAACCCCAGCAGTAGCAACCCCAGCTTCAGCAGCAACAACCTCAACCCCAGTAGCAGCAACCCCAACTTCAACAACATCAACCTCAACCCCAGCAACATCAACCCTAGCTTCAACAGCAACAACATCCCCAACCCCAACATAACACAACATAACCAACCTTGGGCCACTCACGTGCCCCCATTTCAGAATCTGTGTTGGGAAATCAATATCAAGTCCCAAGGATGAGGTCCTATGTTCCTACTCAAGGGACACAAAGGTGCAACCTCATACCTACCACAACATAGAGGTACAATGTCACACATAATCCTCTGTCTCAAACAGACATGTTGATCCAACAAGTGCAGAACCTTCAAACCCAAATAATGGATATGCAAAATCAAGGGCAAACTAAATCCTACACCGCAGAGGATTTATACCCATACCCCTTTGATCACTCTCTTCACATGTCTCCATTCCCAACTCACTTCTCAATACCAAAATTTGACAAATATAGGGGCAATACCAACCCTATTGATCATATCTGAGAATTCTTTGCTAGTTGCGTCAAATTCGCACATGATGAGACATACTTAATGTGACTATTCTCACAAAGCTTAGCCGGACCAACAATGGAATGGTTCTTGTAAGATCTAAATTTGGACGGGTTTGATGCCCTAGATCTCCTAAATAAGATTTATATAATGAAGGGAAATCCTATGTCCAAATTCAGGATATTACGTTTAATTATATTGATCAAAATGATGGAAAATAGCATGTAAAGAATGATGTGATAAGATGCTTACCTCATGACATGGCAGATCTAGAAAAACTCATTTTTTGAGTTCTGTAGACTGTTTCTAGAGATGCTGACAGTTGATACTGAACCGGAACACAGAGACAGACAAAACCCAAAAATCTTTTTCCATTTCGATGTCATCTTATGAAAAAGGTCGACCCTGTACCACTTTTTCCAACTCGATCTGCTCAGTTTTGAAAGTGTCCCTGTTCGCACAGTCTGAAAGAAATCTGAAAACGGTATCCAGATCTGGCCTCGGATCTACAGTCCTGAACCTGTACCTGCAAGAAAAATGTTTGTTTGTTGTTGGGGAGGGGTTTGCCTTGGTCAAACCCCAGTTTTGGAATTAACCTTTGAAATCAATAAAGTATGGAAAGCTAACAAGTAGTAGAATTGAATCTAATAGTGAAGCTATGATATTCAATAGGTATGCTAATGTAATTCAAATGTATGCCAATATGTAAGTATGAAAGAATGGAGCTTTAAAGACCATAAACCTTCATGATTGTATGCTTGGAATCCACCTTGGAAGGATGATGAAAGAGTCTTGAAGAGGCACCAAGGATTTTGAAGGAAGATCACACCACCGTGATGGCTAGATCTAGGATTTGAATAATGAATCTTGAATGTTTGCACCTAATCCCTTCAAAGGATTGAAAGCTTGAATCCTTGATCTTCAATGGAGAACTTGAATTCTTGAGAAGAAGACTTGAACACCTTGAGAACAATGGATGCTTGAGCAAAATCTTGATTAGAGCCTTTTGCACTTGGAAGACTTAGTTCGCTTGATGATGGTTAGAGAAAATGAGAGAGAAAGTTCCCCTTTTATATGAAATTAGGGCATAATCTTCTAAGGAGGCCTACATAGGATAATTAAATCATCATTTAAGCCTTTACCCCTAGGAGAGGACCTATATTAAATACAATTTAGGAATCCACGCTTCGGAGCCCGAAACAGCCGACCCGAAAGCGGGAAGAAAATTTTTGCAAAGACCGACAACCCAGGAACTGTAGGGTTCTGGGTTTTGGACCCTGGGACAGGGTCAAGGTTGGCCCTATCCTAGGATACGGCTAAGGTTGACCCTATCCTAGGGCAGGGCCGAGGTCAACCCTATCCTAGGAGGTCAACCCTGTCCCTGTATCCCAGAAACAGAGTCCTGCAACCCATAATGCAGAAATCAGTCCCAAAAGTGGTATAAGGAGGAGCAGATCAGGGGGGATGATGCAGAAATGGGGGGATGATGTAATGGAGGTCAAATACATCCCCTAATGATGGCTAAACTCTCTTAACATGGAATTGCTTCCATTTTAAGATGATACATTAAGCCCCCACTTTAGCGGGAGTACAGAAATCGAACGTGCTCATGGTAAAGTTAGAAGAAAGAGATCCTGGTGGATTGCAATCAAGATAGAATATCACTCAGCCAGGAACATGAGCCCCCAGACTAAGGATTCTAGCTCATCATACATACATAAAGATATGGAAAGTAAAGAACATTCAATCATAGAAAACATATATGACGACATAAGTAAGACAAGAACAACACTA
>MU223399.1:778273-792074 GCA_018584345.1 Thuja plicata
AGATCTAGGATTTGAATAATGAATCTTGAATGTTTGCACCTAATCCCTTCAAAGGCTTGAAAGCTTGAATCCTTGATCTTCAATGGAGAACTTGAATGTTTGAGAAGAAGACTTGAACACCTTGAGAACAATGGATGCTTGAGCAAAATCTTGATTAGAGCCTTTTGCACTTGGAAGACTTAGTTCGCTTGATGATGGTTAGAGAAAATGAGAGAGAATGTTCCCCTTTTATATGAAATTAGGGCACAATCTTCTAAGGAGGCCTACATAGGATAATTAAATCATCATTTAAGATTTACCCCTAGGAGAGGACCTATATTAAATATAATTTAGGAATCCACGCTTTGGAGCCCGAAACAGCTGACCCGGAAGTGGGAAGAAACTTTTTGCAAAGACCGACAACCCGGGAACTGCAGGGTTCTGGGTTTTGGACCCTAGGATAGGGTCAAGGTCGGCCCTATCCTAGGACAGGGCTGAGGTTGACCCTATCCTAGGAGGTCAACCCTGTCCCTGTATCTCAAAAACAGAGTCCTACAACCCAGAATGCAGAAATCAGTCCCGAATGTGGTATAAGGAGGAGCAGATCAGGGGGGATGATGCAGAAATGGGGGGATGATGTAATGGAGGTCAAATACATCCCCTAAGGATGGATAAATGCTCTTAACATGGAAGTGATTCCATTTTAAGATGATACAGTTCTCACATTTACCTCATGGCATTCTGTCTTGGGGAGAGTTGGCAGAAAAGTTCATTGCTCACTTCCATCATAACATAGAGCGCAAGGTTAGCATCAAGGACCTATGTGATATCAAACAAAAAGATGGAGTCTTTTATGAAATTCCTATAGAGATGGAGGAATACTGCAAATAGAATAACATATGATGTACCCGAGCAAGACCTCATAGTCATGTTTGTTGATAATCTGATTCCAAACATGTCATTCACAATAGAATTGCAGTTAGCTCTGAAATTTACACAACATCAAACGAGGAGTTCATTGTGAGCAGAACTTAGTCAAATGAGGTGTCCTTACAGATCCTACCCAAATGAATACAAACAAAACTGCAACAAACAAAGCTAAGTGGTGGAATAAAAACAAAAATGTCACCAGCGATGGTGTCATTGATGCGAAAACAGTCAACTACGCACAACCCAAAGTGTCACTGCAAGGCACATCGGTGGCCAACCAACAACCTACGATGCCCACTCCATAAGCATACACTCAAACCCAACCTCCCCCTGTCCAAGTGGTCGCTGTGTCAAACAGTCAACAACAGGCTCAATGCAAACCACAGTTTTAATTCCAACAACGAGACTTCACACCGTTAGGAGAGTCAATAGAATCAGCCTTATGAAAGCTGATACAATCCAACAATATCACTCTCCCAAAAATCAGGGAATATGAGTACGGTGTGATCAAACCAAGGTGGTACAATGACAATGATTTCTACAAGTTTCATCGAGTGAAGGGACATAAGACACCCAACTGTTACCGATTGAAACATGCCATCCAAGATCTGATTGACACAGGGATCATCGACGTAACCAATACCCAAACCAAAGGAACAACTAATCATATGATATTCAATGACACATTTCATGATCACAATAAAGGGGAAGCCTCTGGGTCTAGTGGACAGTCAAAATAGGTCAACCACACTTAAGCCAATAGTGATAATAATATCAATTGCCTAAATCCTTTAGATAGCCTTGTGGCTACGATCACTATCAGAGACCAAGGTAACAAATGTGATGTAACCAAGCATCATACAAAATTTTTCTTGCAAGGATCACCTTCCTCGTTGGCTACACCCATCAACCCTCAAGCAACCTCATATCTACAGACAAGCCTAGTGGATCAACTAAAGCGCCCGCCCGCCCAAATCTCCATGTTTGACCTCTTGCGCATATCTCCGCAGCATAAACAAGCACTTGACCAAGCCCTTCAGAAAGCAGTTGTCCCAAGAGACATAACCCTCGAGGCCTTCCAAATGATGGTTAACCATATAGCAGTTAACAAACATGCAACATTCATAGACCGTGATGTGTCGCTGCATAAACCCCTGCATAATGATTCTTTGCACTTGCTTGTCCAGGTCCACAAAAGCGTTATCGTAGAGTCCTTGTGGATGGTCGGGCTAGATTAAACATCTGTACTCTAAAGTTAATCAAGCAATTAGGCTACTCAAAATCCAGTATTGACATCACAAGAAGGATAAACATCAGAGCATATGATGAAGAGGAGAGATCTTCTAAAGGTATTATCATTCTACCAGTCCAGATTGGTCCAGTTGTCAAAAACACTTCCTTCCAGATCCTAGACCTAGAGTTGGGATACAACATGTTACTAGGGAGACCATGGATAGATGAGATGCAAGCAGTACCCTCCATGTATCACCATTGCATCAAATTCCCACACAAGGGGGAAGAGATCATCATTAAGGGAGATCCAATTATGTTCCAATACTGTAATTCTGTTCAAACCAATACTGACAACCAGGTCCCCTCAAACCAAGATGCAAGCATCCCTTCCTCCTCAAATTCAATTCCCAAGGATGTCACGAGGAGAGCAGGAAAAATATCTATCACGGATAAAGGATGTGGTGAATACAGTTATGAAGAAGCTTTTACTATCACAAACATGCCTCAAAGCCCAAGATCATATGGCATGCCACAAGTGGTAACAAAGATTGAGATCCCCAAACCCATTGTATTCAAATGCCCACCCATGAACTTTGTTAGGTGGGGAGACATTGCAGAAGAGAACCCCTTTGATCCATATATCAATACATGGTTTTACCAAGATCCTCAAGAGACACTTCAACAACCCCTATCCGTATCAAACTATGGAACTGGCTATACAATGCTACAAAGGTTTGGGTATGATGGAACAACTGGTCTGGGGGCAAGACAACAAGGCTCAATGGAATCGTCTCTCCCACCAACCCAGAGAAACAAGAGAGGGTTAGGCTATGGGCAACAAAGAACCAGTCCTATCACCCAAGACATACAAGTTGATCAAGAACAAATAGCAGGGTTACACCGGGGGCAAAACCCGAAACACATCTTGATAAACAACATACTACAACAGTTGTTGCCCGCCGAAGTGGGAACCTCTCAATCTCGATTAAACCTCAACCAAGCAATCGACGTCCGATGAGCATTCTAGCAAAATGGATTCCCACAAGTACGAGTGGAGATCCCTCCACGACTCTGAACCTTCAATCCCATACTATTCCCCTTGGTCAGCCACCACCATACACCTTGACGATTTGTTCAACCAATTAACCATAAATGACCAATAGGTGGTGCATCCACATCATAGTGTAGGTTTATCTAAATCATCTTTGTAGTCCCCTTCAACCAAACAAACTTAACCCAACTCGAAGGCCTATGTCTTGTACACCCAGAACTAATAGAGTGGGATCAACAAGGACCGCCTGATATAGATATCTTTGAGAACGATGAGGCTATCACAAATTTCATGGGACTTAGAGAGGGAATGCTATTAGGAGACCATAAATAGGTTTTGCCATTGACCTTGACAAATCAACATACTTTGGGGAGGAAGCTCCTCTTTCCAGTCATCAAAAGCAATTGAAAAAGAAAAAGAATCATCGGTAAGTGAAAATCGAAAGGCGCTTACTGGCACAAAAAATGATAAAATGACAAAAAATATGTATCTTCTAGTGAAAACCTCACCAAGGCACTAGAAGATGGAAAGAAAGAACTCCTCCCCTTGATAGAGGAAAACTTGACATTATTAGCATAAGAAATGGAAGAAGTCAACTTGGGTGATGACAAGAACCCACAGAACATCTACTTAGCAAAATCTTTGACCCCAAAGGAGAGAGAATAGTTCATCAGTTTCTTCAAGGAAAGGAAGATCAATTTTGCATGGTCCTACTCTGACATGCCAGGATTAGATCCAGAGCTTGTGCTACATCATCTCCTGTTTCTACCCAATGCCAAACCAGTCAAACAAAAGTTGAGAAAGATGCATCTCCATGTTGCATTACTAGTCAAGGTAGAATTAAAAAATCTCCTAGATGCTAAGTTCATAAGACCGATCCCGTACGAAGAGTGGATATCCAATCTAGTACTAGTTACCAAGCACAACGGTCAGATTTGAATTTGCACAGACTTTAGATATCTTAACAAATCTTGTCACAAGGACGACTTTCCTTTGCCTAACATTGATGTGATAGTAGATCTAACAGTAGGACATCAATGCTATCACTCATTGATGGCTTTTCAGGGTATAATCAGATAAGGATTGCGCCAGAGGGTCAACATAAAATGATTTTCACATGTCCTTGGGGCACTTATTGTTGGAATGTTATGTCGTTTGGTCTAAAAAATGTGGGAGCAATGTATCAAAGGGCCATGACAACCATCTTCCATGACCTCATCCATAAGACAATGGAATACTATGTTGATGATATACTTGCAAAGTCAACACTTAGAAAATATCATCTATAAGTACTTGGACCCGTATTCGATAGAATGCAAGAATACAAGGTCCATTTAAATCCAAATAAATGTGCATTCGGGGTCACAACATGGAAAGTCTTGGGATTCATTGTATCCCATCGAGGCATAGAGGTTGACCCAGCAAAATTCAAAGCAATATTGGGCATGCCTCCATCGACCAACCTAAGGCAATTAAGGGGTTTACAGGGTAGGATCCAATCAATCAGGCGATTCATAGCCCAACTAGCAGACAAGTGCCACCCATTTCAGTATCTACTACACAAGGACATAAAGTTTATGTGGACAGAATAGTGTGAAGAAGCATTCCAAATATTCAAGGACTATCTGCTAAAGTCTCCCATATTGGTTCCACCAATTCAAGGCTAGCCACTACTTCTATACATCTCAGCAACTAAAACAACATTAGGAGTGCTCTTAGAACAACATGATGACACAGGTAAGGAGAGAGTCATCTACTATCTCAACAAAACCTTGGTAGGATATGAGCTCAACTATACACCAATTAAAAATTCATGCCTAACAATGGTCTTTGCTTCTCAGAATCTAAGACATTACATGCTGAGCCATCAAAATAAGCTTATAGCGCACATTGATCCTCTAAAGTCTCTACTAAGTAAAGCAACTCTCACTAGACGACTTGCCAAGTGGGTAATGATCTTAAGCGAGTTTGATATTGAATACATAGACAAAAAAGCCATCAAAGGGCAAGTGATTATGGATCAACTGGAAGAGGCACCTATTCAGGATCATCAAGCTATAATTTATGACTTTCTAGATGAGTCTATTCTGAAACTACAACCGGCTATAGAGATATGGTAACTATACTTTGATGGGTCATGCACAAACCATGGGGCAGGAGCAGGGGTAGTACTCGTCACTCCAAACAATGATGCAATACCCAAATCTTTCAGACTCAACTTCCTGTGCACCAATAACATAGACGAGTATGAAGCTCTTGTCATCAGAGTAAAGACAACAATTCAATGGAGAATCAAGAACCTCAAGGTCTATGGAGATTCACCGTTGGTCATTAGCCATGTCAACAATGAATATATGACAAAAGATGAGAAGCTAATACCATACAGAGAACAAATGGACATGTTGTGCACTAAGTTCGAGTACATCTTTTTTGAACAAATACCAAGGACTCAAAACAAAGCTACAGATGCGATGGCTACCATCGCATCACTGATTGATATGCCAAGAAATGAAATTAGATTCTAGTTTCTAGTGGAGCAATTCATGATGTCATCACATTAGGCACCAATCACAAAATCAGCGTGTGTCCTTGTTGGTCCTGAAACCCCATGGTACCATGACATGTATAATTGCCTCCAAACTAGTGTTTTACCTCCTGACTTGTCTAGGAACTAGAAAAAGTCCCTCATCCGCCAAGCCTCTAGATACACCATTCTCGCAACTACTCTATATAGACGAAGTCTATATGGAATGTTATTACGATGTCTCACTTCCATGGAATCCCAAAGAGCTATGTACGAGGTACATGAAGGAATTTGTGGAACCCACGAAGGTGGAAATAGCTTAGCTAAAAAGATTATCCGCATGGGATAGTACTAGCCAGCAATAGAGACAGATGTAAACAAGTATGTGCAAAGGTGTAGGCAATGTCAGATTCATGAAGACCTCATCCATGCACTAGCCCAAGATCTAAATCCTATTACTTCACCATTACCATTTTTTGTGTGGGGATTTGACCTAGTGGGAAAGATTACACCATCTTCAACTAATGGACATAAATACATTATAGCAGCAACATAGTACTTCACTAAGTGGGTGGAAGCAATTCCCCTCACTTACACAACTGGAAAGCAGATCCTAATGTTCATACTCAACCATATCATTTGTCGGTATGGAATTCCTCAAACCATCCTAACAGATCACAGTACACCTTTCCAAAACAAAGATGTTGAAGAGCTATGTGAACATATGCAAATCAAGCAAGGGTTCTCTTCATTCTATTATCCTCGAGGGAATGACCAAGCTGAAGCCACAAACAAGACCATTTTGAAAATCTTGAAGAAAATAGTTAACGAATCAGGGTGAGACTGGCATTTACAGCTTAGTTCTACATTATGGGCATATAAAACTAGCGTGAGAACACCTACATGAGCCACTCCTTTCTCCCTATTATATGGATCAGAGGTGGTTTCACCCCTCGAAGTGGAAATCCCATCCCTGAAGATATCATTATAGAACCTGATTTCAAATGAAGACTGTAGAGTAGCAAGGCCAAGTGAATTGGAACTACTAGATGAAAGAAGACAAAATGCATTCAACCACTTACAAGGCTATCAGAATCACCTTAGAAGGAATTATCACAAGAAGGTGAGGCCACAAACATTTGAGTTAGGAGACCTTGTCCTCATGGAAAATCAAAAGAACCAAGCAGAGCGAGTGAAACCAAGAAAGTTTGAGCCTAACTGGCTAGGACCATATGTCATTGTCAACTCTACCCAGAGTGGGGCATACCAACTGGAAACACCAGAAGGAGATCATCTCCCCAGATACTTAAACAACATGCACCTCAAGAAGTTCTACGCTTGAGGTCTCAATGGTTAAGGCAACTATCTACATATCTATAAAATACCGAGAAAATCAAAAGATACAAAATGTTACCTTGGTGAAAACTGGCAAACAGGCGCCTTGGCGACAAAAAATAAAAATAAAAGCAAAAAAATTAAAGAAAAAAAATCACTCTCTCAGTGAAAACCTGGAAAATAGGCGCTATTGAGTAGGTACCTTGGTGAAAACCTGGCGAACAGGCGCCGAGTGTTCAAATCCAGCTTCACCATCAATGAACTCCAAGATCAAAAGCTTGAGCACACTTCAAATGCATGACTGATTACCCAAGCTATATCTAGAATCATAATCTCCTCTAAGCACCAACACTTATCCATGGTTAGTACTCATCCACCAGACTAGGGGATGATTCTAAATGTCCTAAAAAAATCCCAAAAAAAAAAAAAAAAAACTCATCAAAAATNATCCACCAGACTAGGGGATGATTCTAAATGTCCTAAAAAAATCCCAAAAAAAAAAAAAAAAACTCATCAAAAATCGTAAAAAGATCAAAATGTCCTGAAATAAATCAATCTCCATAAAAAACAATCAAAAAAATTACAAAATCCCAAGCAATAAAACCAACTCGGTTATCAACTAAGAAAAGGGCAATAACGCCAAGTCAATCAGTGTCAAAACCATGAGCTTTGCGAATCAGCATTGGGTCTATCTGACACAGCTTGATCAACCACCAAAAATGATCAAAATCAATCAATCAATCATATCAATCATCTTACATAGTGATGGATACACTCAAAACCAGACAGGTCAGTCTTATATGATTCATCTATTAACTGAAACCAGACACAATCAGATCAATCAAGCCATTCAAGCCTATCAAGAGAGTCGAGCCAATCAAGATAACCAAATAGAATGAAGTAACAATAAAAAATGTTGACTAGGTCAGTCAGTCGGTCAGATGTCGGTCTATATTTCGTAGGTATGTTCTTACGTTACTCCAGGATCCACCAAGTGAGGAGAGTAGCTACGATGAATCACAACTTATTTTCTTTGATTGTTGTCTGTTGAATGTTCACTTTGATTCTGGGGCCATGATGATTTTGGATAAATGCGGTAGGCGCTGTCACTTATATGGCAGCCACACAGTTCCATGATCTAAGCTTAACCCTAGGAAAGAATTGGACATTCCTTCTCTGTTATCTACTTTTTTATTTACCAATAGAATCACAACACTATCCAGATGGACTCTGGGTGCATTGGGCTTCTATCTTGGTTTTTATGGGCTTTTTTCTTAAAATTAAGAGTTCACAGTGTTATCCAGATGGACTCTGGGTGCATTGGAATTCTATCTTGGTTTTTTTGGTCTTTATTTTCAAAATCAAGAGCTCACGGTGCTATCCAGATGGACTCTAGGTGCATTGAAGTTTTATCTTGGTTTTCTTTTTTCTTTTGTTCGGTTTATTCAGAGGGAAAAGCGGTATCCAGATGGTCAATATATGGGTGCTTTTGGCTCTCTTTCTTTTAAAACATGGAACATAGATTAACCCTGATGGTCAATATTTGGGTGCACTAAGTTCTCTTTCTATTCAATCTGTCTAATCCTTCTGGTTATCAAGAGGTCATGGCGGTATCCAGATGGTATGTGATCTGGATGCATTGGACACTCTTCAAAATTTCATGAAAAGATGCAATGATGACAAAAATTGGAAACGAGGCAACGACTTGGGTCACTCATCAATTTTATCGATTCATATCTATCAAAAAATCAAAAATCATTTCTATCATCCCATATCTATCAAATCAAATCCCAGAAAACACATTTCCATTGATTATCTTCTAACTAACACATGCATTACTCAAATATTTTGTGTATAATAGATTGCATCTATTTCATTTTAAGTGCATCAAAAAAATGAAAAAATAGCAGTTGCATACATGGTAAATCATATCACATGCATCCATAATCATCTCATATAAAACATGCAATTCATTTCTACCATCCTGCATACACATGTCAATATCATAGGAAAAGTATATCATCCATCTAAGAGTCTGCATAATAGAATCACATTGCATAAACATTTCAACATCTAAACACAATCATGTAGAACCATACATATAGCAAGTAAATCAATAGCTGCTTCTCATATAAATCAAAATATCTGAGTACAATGAACGATCGCAAGTATGAACACAAGAAAGTGATCAACACATATATCAAATAAATATCAATGTGCCAAGATACAATGATCATTACAATATCAGATACATCAATTCTACATCACTACAAAAATGGTGAATCAGAGTATAACAGATATAATCAAATCAACATGTGCTATCCCACCCTCACCGCCAGGTGGATGAGGGGGAGGCAAATCAGGGGCACTCCTATGTGGTGGATCTGGAGCACCAATCCCACTGCTTTGTGATCTCTGCACTCTGTTGAATCTTTGGGAGGCAGTGTAGCTGCTAGTACTCTATCTCTCTCTGAGCCTCATGCCCAAATCTGTAAAATCAATCAAGAACATCTCTATGGGATGCATCCTATACATTGTCAATGAAGTATCTATCCTCCGAATGAGCCTGTCTCTCCCTCTGCTCAGCTGCTAAGACCCTAGCCTCCAAACCAGTGGCACGTGCATCAGAAGAAGCAAGTCTAGCCTACAGGTCTTGTACATGCTGAGTAATTCTCTCTAACTCTGAGGTATCCTCATCCATCCTCGTCATAGCCACATCCATCAAACCCTCCATATCTCTACTGCCCAGGCCCTGCTCTCCAGTATCCCGCACAGTCTGAAAATCATCACTACTCTCACTCCCACTGGTACTGCTACCAGTGTTGTCACTATCACTCTTTGAGCTTGTGCTGCTCACGTCTACCTCTACATCCATGTCCTCTATCTCTGACTCCTGTGTCACTCTCTCCTCTACCCTCGGATGTAGAACAACACCTATCTGTGGCCTCACCCTCCTAACCAACTGAGGGGCATCCTCCTCCTGAAGGACAACACCAGCCCTATCGGACCCTCAATCCCATGACCTCCCCTGTCCTCACCCTCTTCCCATCTCCCCCAAGCCCAGGATCATCTCCATCATCACCCCCACCTCGCCCTCATCTCTCCCTCTATCTCAGACACCAGCTCTCCCTCTACCTCAACCCCCATCTCTCCCTCCATCTCGCCCACCCCTACCACATCGTAACTATCGAGGCCTCCTCATGATAGTGCTAGAAACAAGACGTGAAACAAGATGAGTCTGTGCCCACTAGGCATCGTGCTGTGGAGATGTGCCTGCAAAATGATCAAATTCAAATATCAATACCACATTAGATAAAGCAACAAGTATCATAAAGAAAATAGCTTGAGAGAAGCATTAATGACACTACAAAAGTCACATCGCAAACATATACCTGCATCTACAGTGGTTGATCACCATGTCCAAGGAACATGAAGTAAACCTACAAACTCGGTCCGCGTAGCATCAAGTGAAACAACAACACCCCATAGCCCCATGTCCCTCGATCTGCATGCAAAATAGGCATAAGAGCCAGACACATCATGTCACTCTTTGAACTGTCGCAACACCCTATCGGTGTTGTGGAAATCAATCATGTGAACATGGCATGTGACACGCCCAATCAAAAATCTCGGCTGACGACAGAATGGGAGATGGACATCCTCTCCAACCCACACATGGCACTCTTTATATGGTCTCCAAATAAAATATGGCATCATATCTAACTGTTGACGCTAGTACACCAAATGACCCATGTGAGTCTGAACAATGGCTTCATCATACATAAAGACATAGGGCTTGTCTAGAGGCAGATCATGAGTACCCACGGTTCGACACACAACAATGTGCTCCCACGCCCATATCTGAAGAAGGGTAGCATCACAGCCAAGCGACTTACCATTAAGGTAAGTCGCGTAAAACATATGAAAGTGCATGTGGGATAACATGCATGGCCCCCATGCAAATACAGTATGATCACGAACCATACTCTGCAACACAACACCGAAGCCAACAAAGAACCCGCGCTGGCATCGATCAAGGCATAAGATGCCACATATCAAGCTACCTAATAAAGTAGACAATCTATCAAGGCCCATGCCAAATCGGGACCATGGGATATCATATGGGCTAGACATACCTAGCTAATCACGGGGCAATCCAGATAACTCAGTCAAAGCTACAATGCCAGGTCGGGTGGCATACTCGACAAGCGCACCTTGAATTGGAAGTTGAAGAATGCGGTAAACATCCTCCAACGTGACAATACACTCTCAAGTGGGTAACCAGAAAGTGCATGTCTCAGAATCCCATCGCTCTACAAGAGCTTAGATCAGACCCCTATTGGTCGTAATCTCTGGCATATAACATACCCAATATAATCCTAACTCCTTAAGCACTGACCTCTCATCCTCAAACAACTGGAATCTGTAAACAAGTCCTGACGGTCTTGACTCTCGGCAACGCAGAATCCTCTCGTTGAACTACAAACAGGAAAAATTAGAAATTTATCAGTACCAGATCAAATAGACAAGTGTCAGAAGTCATCAAAATCATAAATGAGACCATACAAATCAAATGCGAAAAAATGTAGGAAATTGAGGTAAAAAACACTTCAAATGCGAAACTTTTAATCGATTGCGGAACATAACATTCAAATGCGACATAAAATAACAATTGTGGCATTCAAGCCAAAAATTGCGGACCACTTATCAATTATGGCTCATAGTCAACAATTGCGACATTTAAACCGCAATTGCGGCAAAACCGCAAACGATTGCGACAACATTTGCTAATGGACATAAAACAAAAGTTTTTTAAAGCAAGAAATAAATGCATTAATGACAAGCAAGGTAAGGAAACTCAATGGACCTCCTGCACCAGCTGGCCTCTGATACGTCCAAAATTGGTCAGAAATGTGGGTGACTCCAGGTAAGCCCGTCATCGCATGAAAACAAGAAGAAAAACAAAGAAAACAAAGAGCAAACTCACCAAGATTTCTAGAGCTCTAAGAATGCAAAATGAGAAATGAAGTGATCTCTCAGCTACTTATAGGGATTTCCAAAAACCCTAATTCCTCCGGGACTTCAAAATTTTCTTCCAGGTCCCCGGAAACTTCGACAGTCAATATCAAGGGCACAATGCAACAAATTCAAGGTCAGACAGTTACCCAGATTATCAATTTGCAGTTTCAACAGATTAACGCTCATGTCATGACTTTTTCGCTCAAATTTGTTGAGGGGGCATAAATACACCTACTACCGCCAGGGCAGGATCAAAATCATAGAATCTTTGACACACCATGACAAGTCACATGTCATCAAAGAGGGGCAAATGTAGACACCCTAAAATGGACAGGCTTGTGACTTTACATTAAAAACACTAATTTTCAT
Source organism: Thuja plicata (assembly GCA_018584345.1). Lineage (NCBI taxonomy): Eukaryota > Viridiplantae > Streptophyta > Pinopsida > Cupressales > Cupressaceae > Thuja > Thuja plicata. Next base: position 790,714 of record MU223399.1, read on the forward strand.
CTATTAATTAATGGTTTTTTAGTTGTTAATTAATCATTTATTTTCCTCTAAACTCAGTCCCCAAATCGTCAAATCAAATTTCCAAAATTAATTAAATAATTAACCTTAATTGATTAATTATCATTAATTAATTAATTAAATTTAATTTCCTATAGTTTAAATTGAAAGATTTAAACTTACTAATTAAATTTTTCCAATTAAATTAATTTAATTTCATTCAATAAAGCAATTCTAAATAAAAAAGAATTCAATTATCTCACATGTTGAAAACTTTAATTACATAAATGAACTAAATATTCATTTATTTTCAAAGAGATAATCTTTAATCAGATCATATGGGTAACCCCCCCCCATCTCTCGAGTTCACATGGGTTACTCCACCCACCTCTTTAGTTCTAAAAGGTAACTTATAATTAGCTCTTCAGTCAACCAAAATCTATCTCCTCTCTCCCAGTTGAAGAGGTGGAGTTTACTGATGGCTTCTCCAGTTCCTTTTAATCTCAACTGTTCATCTCCCTATCTCTAGGATTGATCTCAACCGTTCATATCATCCTCAATCCCTATATAATAAACCCTTCATACCCATTTGAAGGATCCAAGATTTCAAGCTCACTTGCATCATTACTCTGTCAGATTAGATCTAGCATTCAAGTCATCTTGCGATCATACACACATTTCAATTATCAAATTCTCGACACTTGTCAAGTCATAGACGTTGCCCACGCCAATACTGAGCATCAAAAACAATGTTTCAGAAGGAGTAGAGAGAGACAATAGAAGCTTCAAGCGATTGGGTTTGCATTCATTTGTTCTCTCTTCTTTGCTTGTATATTTTATTGATACGTTTAAGTTTTCATTATTGTGACATATGAAATGGAATGTCACCAAAATGTAAGGCAAGAAAGTGGGGTCTTAATGTCTTTCTTACCTAAAATGCAATGGGAGGATTGAAATAGAGATATGATTATTAAAAATGTATAATGTGTTAAGGAAGAAGGGTTTGATAGATTATTGATTATCTTGAAATGTAATGTTTGAAATAGGAAATGTGTAAATTGCCCTTTTAGTTGCGCCTAGATTGTATTAATCTTAATTGATTTGTATTGATTGATTGTATACTGTGATTAGGGAGAAAGTCCTTGTGGCAGATTCGAATCCTTGAATCCACAAGTATGCTTCAAAATGTGGAAAGTAGAAAGGTAGGATGTCTTCAATCTCTTGCTTGTAGATCTCTAACACCAAGTCTTGAATGGGTTCTTGAATTTGGAATAGGCTTGGAAGAAGGTGGATGGAGAGATCACAAAAAGGGCACTATGTAGCTTCAATCCTTCAATGGCCTCCAATGGATCTCCTTCATGAAA
>MU223399.1:797375-837180 GCA_018584345.1 Thuja plicata
ATTGTGATTAGGGAGAAAATAAGATGTTCCTCTTTTGTTCCCAAATGCACAAATGGAAGATCCAAATTGATCCACCCCAAGGAAGGGCAAATGCACAAATGAATCAACTATTTGGAAAGGAGAATAAGAAGAGAGATACCTTAAACTCTGTTAATTATATGCATAGAAATGATATATGACAGTAATTGAAGAGGTAGGAGAAATGCACTAACCTTGAAATATTGCAGATTGAAGAATGCTATTTTCTGAGGTCTGTAGATTATTTCTGGAAAAACTGACAGTTGATCCCAAACCGGAATGCAGAGATGAACAAAACCCAGAAATCTTTTTCCGTTTCAATGTCATCTTATTAAAAAGGTCAACCTTGACCCACAAATGTCAACCTTGACCCAATAATGTCGACCCTGACCTACACAGGTCTGACAGAAAATCTGTTCTCGCCGTCTGAAAGAAAGCTGAAAAGGTATCTAGATCTGGCCTCAAATCACCTGTTCTGAACTTGTACCTACAATAAAAAAGAGATTTTTTGTTGTGGGGGAGGGGTTTGCCTTGGTCAAACCCAGGTTTTGGAATTAACCTCAAATATATGTAATTGAAATTGCAAAAATGGACAAAGTAAATGAATAAATTCACCTTGCTTGAAAAAGTCCTTGTGGCAGATTCGAATCCTTGAATCCACAAGTATGCTTCAAAATGTGGAATGTAGAAAGGTAGGATGTCTTTAATCTCTTTCTTGTAGATCTCTAACACCAATTCTTGAATGGGTTCTTGAATTTGGAATAGGCTTGGAAGAAGGTGGATGGAGAGATCACCAAAAGGGCACTATGTAGCTTCAATCCTTCAATGGCCTCCAATGGATCTCCTTCATGAAAATGGATACTTGAATGGATGAATTCTTGCTTGAAATCTTTCTTGATTGATTTCTTGAATCACCCTTGAAGATATCTTGAGAATGCTTGATCACGATTAGAAGACTTTAGACTTCTTGCTTGATGATGGTTAGAGAAAATGAGAGAGAAAGCTTCCCTTTTATATGAAATTAGGGCATAATATTCTAAGGAGGCCTACATAGTAGGATTAAATTCCCATTAAAGCCTTTACCCCTAGGATAGGACCTATATTAAATATAATTTAGGAATCAACGCTTTGGAACCCAAAACAGTCGACCCAGAAGCAGAAAAAACTTTTTGCAAAGGTCGACCTCCAAAACCTGTAAGACCCCAGGATTTGAACCCTGGGTCAAGGTCAAGGTCGACCCTGAACTAGGTCAGGGTCAAGGTTGACATAGACCTGAAAGGTCAACCCTGACCCTAAAGCCCAGAATCACCAGTCTGCAATTTAGAATGCAAAAATTAGGCTAAACAAGAGTGGAAAGAGGGAGAGAATAGGGGAGAAGCCATGTCAAGATCAGGAACCCATTCAAGGCACTTTTCATGACCCCAAAACACTTACTCGGAAGGCTAAACAAGTCTAAAATGGAAGTGCTTCCATTTTCTGACTATACAATTATTAGTAGTTTTGTATTAATTTCCCCATTGCAAACCGGTGTTACTAACCCTCGTCGTTGGAAAGTGAAGGAACCACAAATCCAAACAGGCGTATAGTATCTAATCAGGGGAGTTTTTTGGTTTTGGATGTTCTTGAAGTTTGTATGTTTTTTGTTGTTTTACCATTAATGCGAAACATGGAGATTGCTAGACATATTGAGATGTTGCTGGCATTGTTGTCATTAATGTCAAAACCCTCATAATGAATACCTAGCGGTATTGGTTGGTTGTTGGTAGTATTAGTTGGACAATTGTGGTTATTGGTATGTTGTCGATAAAGTATGAGTGGTTTCAATTATATACAAAAAAAGTTGAGTGCATACAATTTTGGTGCTCGGTGACAAGTATACTTTATTTTACTTATGGATTACATATTTTGGTATACTTGTATACTTTCAGTGTTTGGAGTTACATGGTGTTTTCTATCGGTACCTATTAATTACTATGCTTACAATGTTGTTCCATGTATTTATGATATTTGGACTTTCTTGCAGTTCATTAGAAGTTTTGGTAATGTGATCATATCTTGTTCTGGGTAGGTTTTATGAATTCTCATCTATTGGTTGGTTCAAAAGTTTTGTTGAGATAGACATGGTTCTGGTTGTTGTGTTTTGATGGTTTTAGAATTTACTTATCTTATCGGTGAAAGTAATATGAAGCATGTGTATCTTAAGGTTGACCTATATTTAGGTCTTGTGGTAACGTGTTGTAAAGCTATCATATGTATGACCTAGATTTAGGGTTGGTGGTAGCGTGTTGAATATTATTGTAATATCTTTTTGTATTATGGCCAACACACTCTTTTGGTGTGGCTGACATGTGTATGATCATATACTTATATAAATAAAGAGAATCCTTTTGTATATGAGAAGTGAAGAGAGAAAGAGCAAGTGATTAGATGTTCAAGCTGAAGACAGAGAAGTGAAGGTGAGGTAGCGTGAGTGTGTTTCGATATATCAGGCAGTGGTGTGAAAGAAGTTGAGTGATACTGGAAGAAAGCCTTATATGCCACATTGCAAAAGTTTGGTGTATGTTGACAAAGAGTCTGTATTAAATTTTTGTTGTCAGTGATCTATGTGCTATTAATTAGAATTGTTTCATGCATAGTTAGATGTAATTCTATCAGTTCACTTTTTTCAGTAAACATCTTTTTTATTTCTAGTTATCCATAATTCATATTTTAAGGTAGTTAGCTTGACTAACAGTGAGCCAACCCGCAATGAGAATACTGATAGTGAGCCCTTGTAAAAATAATCCTAAATAATGTCACCTTAACCGGTGTTCATTTCATGAGAATTAGCTTCTTTGTGGTTTTTCCCAGTTTGGGTTTCCATGTAAGTTCTAGTGTTCAGTATGTTGGCGTTTTGTGTTCTTAAGTTTATGATTTGTTTATTTTTCTTATTAGTAAAGTGGGAGTTAGTGAAATTGTTTATGCACATTTGATTACATGGTTTATGGGTTCTACCAATTTTGTAAACAGTTTTAGAAGTTGTTTATGAATAACTAATTCACCCCTCTCTTAGTTATTCATCATGTTCAACATGGTTATGGGAGTTATAATAGGATATACATAAGTAGGAGGAGTTGGAGTGCCCACCCCATAAATAGTAGGTTTGGATGTGTTGTTAGAATTAGTTTATTTTTTGGAGATATTTCTCTTCCCTCAGCCCAAGTGCTTTGAACGCTTCTACTCACTCAAGTATTTCCCACGCCCATCACCAAGTCTTGACAAGAAAACCAAAACAACTTCAACCCATCACTTATAAAGTCATTCCCACAATATGAGACAACTAATACAAACACATTTTTTTTTAATTGTAGAAGCTTTAGGATAATATGAATAAAAAAAAAGTTTGTCAATGAAAAACAATTGGTGTTATAAGCCCATTCCCACAATACGAAACAAGTACTACAAGTGCATAATTTTTTACTATATAAGCTTCAAGACAACATGACTCGATAAATGTCTTCCATAGACAAAATAATCACCAACTCTAGAAGGAAAGGCCACGATAATAGAGATCCCTCAAAGGGTCCAACAAGTTCCACTATCCAGTAGGAGTTTATATCTATAGGACATGAATAGTATATTAGTTCATATGAGCATAAATTTAACAACTTCTGCTAATCTTAAGTGTCATTGCTACTTTTGTTATTTTGAAATTGATGTATAATAATAATTTTGTTATTTTAAAACTAATATGTAATAATAATAATAATAATAATAATAATAATAATTTCATTAAACAACAATAGAAAGATTCAGACTTCTGTTCGCAGTTAAAAAACAAAAATAATAGAAATAGTTCATTAATCAAATACACTAAGATCCTTTATTCTTGTTATTTTAATAGAAAACTAAATAAAAGACAATAATAAATCAAATTTAATTTGAATTTCAAAAATATATCCATTCACCAATCAAGTAGTTCAAATTGTTTAACAATTCATGTGCCTTGTATATACTTCCACCCTTAGCTTACATGTATACCGAGGCATTTAGAACAACGTCTGATGAAATTCCATTTTCTATCATGCTTTGATGGATGTTCATGTGATTTTTCTTTCCAGTTCAAGATGACATTTACAACTACAACATCCGATGAAATTCCACTTTCTATTATGTGTTGATGGATGCCTATGACTCTTTTTTAGTTCCAAATCTCATTTTTTTCAATATTGGTTGTGTTATTTGTGGTTAATTATTTTTTCCCGCCTTTTCGTTGCAAGCAGATTTTAAAATTGTTAAAAATTATTTACTCATTAACCAAAAATAAAATCCATTGCTATGTGTCACTCATTGTTGTGGCCACATAAAAAATACACATGAATGATAATTAAGACATTTTCAAGTATTTTTCCATTTGTCTGACAGGTCTTTTAATGAACAATCACATCACTAGGTGTTTACACCAATCTTTAGAAAATGATACACTTGACTAAAATAAAACCCTAATTTACTAAAGACCTTAACCCAAGCAAAATATGTGGCACACTATAAACCCTAGACCCCAAATTTAAAAATAAAAAAATCTTTGCAAAGATATTCTAGAAATCTCAGTGACAACACTGCTATTACTATCATTTACAAAAACCCTAGAAACATCATTTTATCAATAGAAAAACCTTCCAATGAATTATTTGAAATAGAATGTGAAGCCCTACCGACAAACCCCTGCAAAATTCTTTAAAAAGAGAAAAATAGTAAAATAACACACACCTAAAGTTCCCATATGTCATTTGTATGGTTATTGCACTTTCCTTGTTGTCATAACACTAGCAAGTTGCGTGCAAATCATAATAGAAAAAAATAAGAGAAGAAAACCCCTAAAATCAAAACCCTAATAACGGTTAAAGAAATTATGGCAAGACATGAGATTTTCACTTGGACCTATGGTGTGTAGCAGAGCCCATCATATCATTTTCCATAGTGGCCCTCCAAGATCTCATGCCCATCATGACTAAATCTATACCTATATGTGGTGAATAAAACATAAGGCAATTCTCATTCACTGGACAATTGTGTCCCACCCTTAACTCTCTTAAGTTTATGTCACAACAAACCATAAATTTACCAACAAAACCCTAAATCTATTGGCACATAAGAATCGATACAAGGGCACAAATAATTCAACACACCATACTAATTGTAAACACCTAAAAATGGTCATCGCCCCCAGGTCCCCTTTTTAGTTGTCATTTGCATCCTTGGTCGATTTTATCCATTTTTGTTCATTTATGCTCATTTTAAGTCATTTTGGTTTATTTTGAATTATTATGATTTATTTGTCATTTTGTCATTTATTTTTATCATTCTGTCACATTTTTGGCATATTTAATTAAATAATATAACAACCAATTAATTAATGCCTAATGTTGTCTCTAGAGAATTCATGAATGAATGAATTAATTTATCCCTTTTTAATCTATTATTTTGCATTTGAATATTTTTAATATTCAAATGGCTCTTTAGTTTCTCATTTAATTTCACATTTAAATTTTATTTTATTTTGTGTCTTTTGAGTTTTGGAGGGAAATTTGCAAATTTGATTTATTATTATCGGTTGGCTTTTCCTTTCTCTCTAACGGTTCGTTTTGTCCTTGTGACCATTCATTTTTTGATTTGGTTTTCTATTAAATTGACTTTCTTCTTCTTCATTTGACTAGCCAAGATTTGAGTATCCTCACTGTTATTACATTTTTCATACTTGCTTTTTTGGTCATACTAGTGCACTCGTCAAAGAAAGAACGACATTAAAGAGAAGGATAAACAATGAAGCATAAAGGGAAGTTTGCATGATTTTCTTTACATTTTTATGTTATTTTATGCAATCTATTTTAAACATTTCATTGAACGGTTAGGGATAATTTGAATACATTTTTTTATGCTTTTCATGGTTGAGCTTTTTGTATTTGCAAACTAACCATTCTCCCTATCTACACTAAGAACAATCACATAAAAGCTTAAAACAATAAAATCCAATATATTTAAAGCATGTAGTTGTCAAACCCTAAGTTTATAAGAAACCCAAAATAATTTTTAATGAAAAAATGGGATACACACTGGAAACCTCCAAGAGTTTGGATGTAGGATCAAAAATCTCTAGAAGAATTTATTGGGCCTTTTGTTTGCGAAACACCACATATTTGACGTCTCCCACTCTGAAATTATCGATAATGGAGGAAGAACTATCAGTCAAATAATGTTAATTGAGAGAGATTATTATTGACGAATATTCTGAACAATATGACATATCTAGGCATTCATACTTTTTTCAACAATCACAAAAAATCACTAGCACGAGACTTGATAAATTTGATGGAACTCGCCTCAAGAATAGCCTATCAGCTAACAAAATAGTCTCTACTGTCTTTGAAGGCATCACATTCTAAATAAAATGTTTATCTGTTTCCACTTTTCTGAAAGTGTAAAAAATACACACTCTTTTTTCCCACGCTTCTTTTGATATTTTCCAGCACCTAGTTTCACAATGAAGTTGATGAGAGTCAGTTCTTAACTAGGCAATAACATTTTTGGCTCTCCAAGAGATACTAGCCCCTATGTACACTTTTTGATGATGATTATGACCATTGAACTCTTCAATATAATACTTTTTCTTTCTCATTAGCCATAAGCTCCAAGAAAGCTTTTGGAACTTATCCATAACAAAATTCTTTATTTCTATACCATTTGTGGGGCACACATTAAAGCAAATATCACATTTACTAATTAATTTGATGTTTTGCTACATCCAAGTCTTTTTTCTTTCGCATAATATGTGATCAAAGACAACCTTGGGCCATCTGACCTCTTTTATTTACACAATTCTTTGTATATATCTTATGAGTCTCACTGTAACAATTGCTTCAATAGAAGCAACCCCAACTTCACTCAATATGATATCATACGAGACTGGACTTTTAATTTTGAACTTTTTTGTGATCAAGCATTTTTTTTATTTTTCTCAATTTCCTTCCACTATAGATCAAAGGTATTGCTGGCCTATAATTCACAACTATAAAGTACAATCATAAGCACTGAAAACCCAAAAAGAGTTTGGTTAGTTTCCCAAACCCAAAGCTCCACCCCTCTATATCCATTTGAAAAAGCATAAAATACATTCCAAACTCCCAAAGATTGCTTCTTTTTGCAACCTTCCCAACTTAAATTTTTGTTAAAGTTACTTTTGATGTATTTATAATCTACCACTTCTTCAAGAGTTGTACCTTCAAAGAAAAACTTATGTTGATTAGGTTTTCTTTTGTTAGAGAAAACTATCACTTTTAACTTGTTAATATTGAACTACATCTCCACCATTCTACAAAAAATCTTAAGGGAAAGTAAGTGCTATTGTTAGCCAAGAGTAGATTTAGAAACCAAAATAAGGTCATCCACATGCAAAAGAAACCTTATCACAAACTCGCCTAAATGTACACCATCACCACCTTATAAGTTTAACCACTCTTCAAATTTGTCAATATATAAACCAAAAAGGGTAGGACAAAGGACACCCTTGCTTGACCCCTATATCACATGTAAAACTTTAAGAGATGCTAGCTGAAGTTTTGATTTTTAATTTAATCTCCTTATTCATCCTATGAACAATTGATCTAAGACGTATTGGAACCCCAAATTCCTCCATCTTGTGTCAAAGTGTGCCTTTAGGGATCGTGTCAAAATCCTTTTTGAAATTTGTAAAGCGACAAAAGACTCTCTTTTTTCTCCCAATTTTTTTTAATGATATGCCTCAAAGTAATAACGTGATCAACCATAGAGTGCTTAAATTTGAAACTAGCTTGCCCTTTAGCACATTTTTCTCTTTATTTCACCCACTTGCTAATTCTACTTTCTAGCATACTTCCAAACTACTTTGCAAACAAAGGACTAATCATAAAGGTCCTATAATTGAAAGGAAATAGACATCACCTCTCTTGAAATGAGGGATTGCAAGGTTGGTTGTCCAACCTAAAGGGAACCCTTTTCGAATGATGTTGTTAATTTTTTTTTGTAATGTGTGGTGAAAGAGTTTTCATACCCCACTTTAGATACTTTGAAGATCAACTAAGTCTTTTAATTTATCAACACTTAACTTCTTGACGCCTATCTTGATCTCGTGTACGATGAAAATATGAGTAGAATTGTTGGCCAAGTGGGAAGGGTCACCCTTAGAATCCTAGTCATAAAGCTGCTTTGCATAATCAAACCATTGAGGAGCCGCAATATTATTTTCTGCTTTGTTGCAACTCTTTCCAAAAACTCGGGGTTATTTTCCCCAAGGATGATTAGCTCTTCCCTCCTTGTAGCCATGAAATCAACTTTTTTCTTTCTAAATATCTCCCTCTAGGCTTTAAGGTTTGATTTTTCCTTCTTTGACTTTTTCAAAATTTTCCTTGTATTTTTGCATTACTCATCAAACCAAGGATGAGAAGAAACCAAAAGGCATGCTCCCCACCAGGGTTGGAATTTTATGGTCTATATGGTCATTTTTGTACTTTTGGAATGTATATAATAAGGTTAAAAATTTATTAGATAATATAGATTGACTTGTTATATTTTTCAGAAAACTATATATATATATAAATATAAGTTATCAATAACCGTTAAAAAATATTAAAGATAAATACAATAATATAGTTTCTATTTTTTATATAAATTAAAAAATGTAATTATCATTTAATATTAATATGTAATATATATGATTTTATAATATTGATTATAAATACATATTAATTTAAAATATTTTAAAAATAAAATAAAATTATCTTAAAAAAATTTACGAATCATTATTTTCTAAATTTATATTCTTTTAACATACTTTTTTCAACCATTAATATTTTTTAAAAACATCAAATAAAAGACATTAAAATGACCAAACTGTCATAAAATCTTCATATGAAAGGGGCGACTCTCAAATTCGAGGCCTCCTCTCCACTCCAATACCCTGAGCTTTTTTTTGAAAAAGCTAGCTAAATAAAAATAACAAATCGCTTGCCGTTATGTTGCAAAGTTCAGGGTTTCATGACAACATTCTCTATATTAGATTGAAAAACCTAAGGGTATATCTTGTCAGCCAATCGACGTGATCAGCAGCGGAGCTAAGATTTACGATACATGCCCAGTGAAGGCAGAGAGGTTTAGCCATGACGTTCAAAACCTTCCTTTTTCGTTGCTCGAGATCCATTCTTTCTCACACACGCTCTTATTCATCTTCGTCTCAAGCATGTCATAATAATACTAACAGCGCACCCTCACACCTAATCTGGCACAATTTGCAAACGAAAATTTCGAAAGAAATGTTCCCTAAAGCATTTTTTTGCGCTAACAATGGCCTCTGTCCTTCACTTCCATTTCTCTCACAACAACAAGATGGTAAGAGTTATTTATTATCGTTATTTTATTATGATGATTTATTGAGATTCAACTACGCAACTTTGATAAATCTTTGAGGTCGATTTCAATAACCACATAAGTTAGTCGTTCCTTCTAGTTCTCTTTACATAGAGTTTTGAGAAATATTTGTTGTTGTTGCTGTGTTGTGACTAGCATTTCTACCTGGAGCGCCCGACTGCGTAACGTAATACTGCTTTCTGTTTTCTTTCTTTTAATTTTAATTTAGCTCTTTAAAATTTTATCAATTATTTATGGCTGAATTGTGAGATTTCACGGTACATTTCTGAATTATTTATGGCTAAATTGTGAGATTTCATTGCACATTTCTTACTTTCAACAGGCCAATGCAGCTGTTTCCCAAGAGGACATACCAACCTAGTAACATTAGACGGAAGAGAAATCACGGTTTCCTTGCAAGGTAATACTACTATCCACATTGGAAAACAACTAGAGGATTTTGATGTGTGTACCAGTGATCCGTAATTTCGTCAAACAGTTAGCTATGAACCTACAAATCATCAAAAATACTTGCTGTTCTAGTTTGAACCATCTAAAAGGCCTTGGAATAAGGCACATACAACTAGAAAAATGAACTCAGCATCCCCAGAATATTATACTAAGTGTTTATACCCTATAAAATCTCCTTTAATGGAGGGAAAACCAGGTTTAAGATGCCAATAACATGTCTATCTCACCTATATTGACTAGAAAAACTAGTACACAGAGTGATAACTTCAATGCTGCTCAACTCTTCCCGTCAAGTCTTCTTAAAACTGAAATTCATTTTTTCTTACTTTGTCGTATGTATTATGATGCAGTACGAAAATGCCTCTTGCATTCAAACCACAAAACTCAAACCCTTGACTTTTTGACAATGCAAAAACACTCTGTTCCGAGACAAAACTCAAATTGTAACACAACACAAAACAATTTTATTCAAGCAAATTTCAGAACACCAGTTACATTACTAAAAAATAATGCCATTCATATCAACTTCTGCTCTCTCCCACAAACCATAATCTGTAACTTCCAATATCTTCAACACAGCACATCTCTTCCACGCGTAGGCTTTTCTTTCTCAACCCCTGCAGCCTCCCACACTTTTTTGATTTGACCTGGTAGTTGCAGATTTGCAGGCAGTTGCAGTTTTGCCCTGGCAGTCATATTTTTCCCGCAATCTTTTTTGAAATGTGGCCTAATGACAACTGGTGGTTCTGACTATCATAGATCAGTTAGCATTTGAACTTATCACATTTTGGAAAAAAAAACTCAGTTCTCGTTCTAGATGTCTTCTAGATCGTTTATGGATCATATCTCGCTTCTTAATGAGGCTTTTGGTCCCACAAAAACTTATTGGGACATTATGTGAGGGAACAATTCATCCACCTCCTCCTTGGAGTAACATCAGATCATTTGATTGTTTGTCCTTTGATTCCCATTTGTTAAGACTCTCCTGATTTCTCTTTGATCGTACTGTAGCACCGCATCCTTAGGGAGCATTATTTGTGTATAACATACCAAATCTTCCTATAAAGGTTCTGGTCTTTTCCAACTGATTTCTCTAAAACCTTCTGAAGGTTAGTCACTTCTCATGTTCAAAGGCCCTAGATCAGTTGCCAATGGACAAGGATTAACCCTAAGACTAGATCCTTCTGCACTTTTGGTTCTGCAATACCAAGGTTGTGGCCCTACAACAATACCTATTGATCTGCTTCAGATGTTTACTTAAGTATTGTGAAACATAAATATTCTCACTTGTTCAACCAAGAAAATGTAAAATGATCCATTGTATTTGGCTATAATCTTGGATTAAATGGTTTTCTTGTTATGAGAATATGAAACTCAAATCACTTTCCAACGAAGGTTGATTGTTACGGTTTCTGCCTCCAGTGTTTAGAGCTATCCCAAGATACCCACAACAGTAATGAAAGAAGCACCCGACTCCCCAAATACTTCTACGGGTTGATACTTTCGGACTCTCTAGTACGCAGCTTGAATAGAACCAAACTTTGACAAAGAGGCAAAGAAATGCACAATAAGATTCCATTTACTGGAGACTCGACGATGATATTAATAAGTCTATCAAACATCAAAAACATCCGCCCAGCAAGAAAAGAATTAATGTCCCCTTAACATCTGCTCTGATACCATGTTGGTTTTATAGTAGAAATAGCACAATACAAGGAATAGATAACACAAGACACAAACACAGTTGTTACCCTGGGAAAACCCTCCAGCTTGAGGGGAAAAAACCCAGCCACACACATAATATCACTTTATTGAATAATAATGAGAGTCTGATTACAAATCTCGCAAAGAAACTGAATCTACAGATGAAAATGCAATAACAACTTGTTGTATACAATTCATGAATCCTATCTGATATCATGAAAGCATAGCATATGAAAAAACTCTGCAACACAATAAGTCACCGCTGGAAGCAATCATCACTCCTACCGAACATCACCTGCCACCATAATGTAAAAATATCAAAATAGAAGAAGGCACCGCATTGAGCCCATGAAGAGGCGGATTCTTTGACAATGAAGAGTCTGCCGTTACCATTCAAGTTAAGCCACGACACATGATTCTTCAAGCAACTGCAGTTACACAAGAACAAATAGCTCTTTCATTACATAAACCAGCCCAGTATAGAAGCGGTAGCTGCTGCCGTAAATGAGAGTCCACCAGCTGGAAGTTGCATCGACACAGATAGAAAACATTATTAAAGAACTTGAAACGGCATCAGCAGAGAATGAAGACGTCACGAGGAAAGTGAATCACAGAGATGACTATCTTAGATATATGAGAGAAAGATAGCTCCCGACGCTATATCTCCAACACTCCCCTCTTAGCTAAGGAGGTATCTTTCCAGATATCCATGCCAATGAATCTCTCAACATGACACCCACAATGGCTACCCCCATTTGTGGAAAAGATTTTTATCACGAAATCTTTTAACGTGATAACATCATGGAATCACTCAACATGACGTCCACCATGGCTACTCCCATGTGTGGAAAGAAACATATACACAAGCTCACATCACGGTGTCACTCAACGTGATGTCGTCATGGAATGTCTCAATATGATGTCCACCATGGCTACTCCCATGTGTGGAAAGAAGCATATACACAAGTGCCTATTACGGAATCACTCAACGTGATGTCATCATGGAATCTCTCAACATGATGTCCACCATGGCTACTCCCATGTGTGGAAAGAGGCACATCGCTCAAGGCTTTTCACCTCATACCTCTCCATCTCAGAGAAATATGCATTATAAGGGCTTTCACCTCATATCTCTCTCACAGAGAAATATACACTACAAGGGCTTTCACCTCATATTTCTCTCTCAGATAAATTACACTACAAGGGCTTTCACCTCATATTTCTCCGTTTGAGAGAAATATGCATTAAAGAGCAATAAGTGCTGAGACTCCCTCTCAGTAGAAACTCCCTCTCAACAAGGGCAGCATTCTCAAAACTTTGATTATCACAATAAATTACAGTTGGCTCCAATGTTTGACCAAACAAGGAGCTTTCGAAGCTACACTGCTTCATGAACTTGCTGATCCTCTGCAAAGGACTTGGCACTCTCCCTCTGCCACTCAAGCTCCCTCTGAATCTTAATGAGCCTAAAGAAGTTCTCCCTCTTCAGCTCATTAAGTTCTCCCTTTATGTAATTAATAGTATTCTCCAGTCTCGACTTCATCATAATCTCCAGCACATTAACCCTTTGATAGGTCACCTTGATGGCCTCTGGTTCAAATCTCATCCTTTGACCCCACGTAGATCAGATGGTTATTAATAGATTCAAATGTCAGTGAATCTCTAACCTGATATGATGGAAGAGTCACTGCAGAGTAATTACACACTCAAACCAGGCAATATACTGTACATGCTTTGCCCACTTGAATGACACCACAGCTAGCAACTAACATCTTCATAAAATATTGAAAGTATTCAATAGCTCCGCATTAAATAAGAAGTTTGCTCTTTCAAAACTCCCAGTCTACAACTACAATCTTCACAACAATACAAAGTTCAAGGTATATGCAATGGTGATCATAGGAGACTCCAGCTAGCTCGACCTGGAAATCATATAGTTATCCAAATCATATACGGTAAAACGAAACACCAATTTCTTTTACAATATCAACAAAAATAATAAAATACAACTACTCTAATGTCTGTAACCTAACCATTCAATTTTTTTTATGGTTCTCATTATGTAAGAGAGACCAACCTAGTAGTTAGATAACTACATTTATGACTACACAAACTAAATTAAATAATAAAATTATAACTAAATCTACACACTTGGACAAAATCATAGAAGAAAGACTACATTAAACGTTCTTATAATACTGAATATATCATTAACTAATATGACAACGCTAATCTTTAACTATTCAACAATGAAGAATAAATCTATTCTAAATACCATAACCTAAATTCCAAGCTAACAAAACACTTATCTTAATGATTATCGTGAAAGGTTGATGTCGTCTATTAAGCATCCTCAATGGTAGCTTTCGTAGCAGGCACTTCTCCAAATCGTCCTCCTCAAGATATGAGCTGTTGGAAGAAGTATCTGGCCTCGTCCTCTCTGAAATAACCTCCTTGAAGAGATGCAGTGACCTTCAACAAGATAATTGTTACCACTCTCATTGGCAGATCTGCACACCAACGTCTTCCCCCTTAATCTGGAACGCAGATAGCAAGGGCATCACCCCCCTCAAGCATTGAATGACCTCTCAAACACATGGGTTTCACAATGACCACCAACCAAGAAAAAGACGTCATCAACAATAACAAGAGTGTGTACATATATCCCATGAATTCACCCTCTTCATTACTGCCAGTTGATCACTCTCTAATGAAGAATCCTTCAAGATTTGTGTCCTCCCCTCTATACAGGCAGTCTCCTATGAGACGGATCATAGTCTTTAACACATGAATTGGACTCCCATAAAGTCGACTGGAGATTACAACAAACATGAGGTGGCTGGAATAGTTCGCAGCTCATAAACCACGCTGAAACGATAGCTTTTCCCAAACACCATTAACTATTACTTCCTTTATCATGCACCATACCCGATCTTGGATCCACAATTCCATTCTTCCTCCCTTGCATGCCCGTGGCTTCTCTATTCTAAGTCTTTGTAACTTGGAATCGTAACTCTCCTCTCAAACCATCCATATGAAAAGCGACCTATCTGAAATGACTCAGAAGCTACATGCAAATCCATTCTCATGCACAAATAGATCTTGCGTCAAATACTAGTGACGACCATGATTGCTTGATCCACATATTGTAAGAATATTGCCCGCAGACAAGAGAGCCATGCAAATCACTTTCCAATGAAGGTTGATTGTTACGGTTTCTGCCTCCAGTGTTTAGAGCTATCCCAAGATACCCACAATAGTAAAGAAAGAAGCACCCGACTCCCCAAATACTTCTATGGGTTTATACTTTCGGACTCTCTAGTACGTAGCTTGAATAGAACCAAACTTTGACAAAGAGGCAAAGGAATACACAATAAGATTCCATTTACTGGAGACTCGACGATGATATTAATAAGTCTATCAAACATCCGCCCAGCAAGAAAAGAATTAATGTCCCCTTAACATCTGCTTTGATACAATGTTGGTTTATAGTAAAAATAACACAATACAAGGAATAGATAACACAAGACACAAACACAGTTGTTACCCTGGGAAAACCCTCCAACTTGAGGGGAAAAATCCCAGCCACACAATAATATCACTTTATTGAATAATAATGAGTCTGATTACAAATCTCACAAAGAAACTGAATCTACAGATGAAAATGCAATAACAACTTGTATACAGTTCATGAATCCTCTCTAATATCATGAAAACATAGCATACGAAAAAACTCTTAAACACAATAAGTCACCGCTGGAAACATCATCACTCCTACCGAACATCGCCTACCACCATAATATAAAAATATCAAAATAGAAGAAGGCACCACATCGAGCCCATGAAGAGGCGAACTCTTCATTGTCTTTGACAATGAAGAGTCTGCCGTTACCATTCAAGTTAAGCCACGACACATGATTCTTCAAGCGACTGCAGTTACACAAGAACAAATAGCTCTTTCATTACATAAACCGACCCAGTATAGAAGCGATAGCTGCTGCCATAAATGAGAGTCCACCTGCTGGAAGTTGCAACGACACAGATAGAAAAGATTAATAAAGAACACGAAACGACATCAACATAGAATGAAAACGTCACGAGGAAAGTGAATCACAGGGATGACTATCTTAGATATATGAGAGAAAGATAGCTCTCGATGCTATGTCTCCAACATATATGTCCAACATTGGACAGGGAGTATATCACCATTACTATCCTTCTTTCTTACTTGAAGCATATCGTCCCATTGATGTGTATTTTATGACTCACCAAACAATAGAACAAAATACCAAAGTATCTTATCCTCTCTTGATCAAAATCGTTAGTGTGCTAAGATTGTGAAAGATCACACAATGGATTCCAAGGTTCCTTTAATGTCAGTTCTTTACTGTGGATAAGCTCAATGGTTGATGTGATTTGTTGTTAATCACGAGGGGCCTTACGTTTGCAAACTTGAAATTGATTTTAGATCATACCAGATGGGGAGTAATCGATAGATTAGCAATGAAACACTTTTTTTGGGTTTTTCAGGAATATGCGGAAAGCAAATAGGAAAGGGTTCATAAATTCTAATCTACTCCTAAGGGTAATGATAACAATGAATATTGTTTTGGTGGACAAATTCCAAATAACCAAGCTCTGCTTCGCCAAGTTAAACTACAACTACGCAAGAACTGGTGCAATCTTCAAGGGGTTATGCAATTGATTTTCATATCACAACTAACACCATTAGAACGAATAATGCACATTGAGTGATAGAGGTTAAGCATACATAGAAATGGGTTGAGGCTAACTTTGCACAACGACTTACAATCAGTAAATCGTCAAAAGTATGAACCAAGGAATTCATCAAAACACCATTGCATTCTCCATTGAAATCACAACACTTTATCTAAACAAATCTAATCTAAATGAGGGAATAAGAGAACAAGCAAGCCTCAAGACACATCAAATGATCACCAAACTTCAATGAAAATTCTATTGTCTCAATAGCTCTTAGCAACAATCTTAGAATTCCACTGCTTACAAATGAGAAATGAAGCCTTTATATAGGTCCCTGGTTACAATGAGTGGCCCAGATTGAAAAAATAACTGATGGCCCAGATTTTGCCACCTCAACCCTAATTAGGGTTAGGGCAAAGAAAAGAGCATCTTTATTAATGGAAGGAATTACATTGACCAATCAAAAGGAATCCACCATCTTAGTGGGTAATAAATGCCTACTACGCATGTTCATTCCGCAGGAGAGTGGGGCGACATGAATGCCCACTATGCATTAAATGCACTGTTTTGCTTTGAATATACTATTCTTTATTCCTTTCCTTCAATGTAGTGAAGTTTGACTTGGAGATCTTTGACTAGCCAGTAATGATGACTGGTCGCCATGTCAATATGTTGGGTACCATGAATGCTCAAGTATTTTCTAACCGCATCATTTTGTAACCTGATTCCAACCTTGATTTTTTCTTTAGAAATTATCTCCCTTTGATCATTTTCCTCCTTCCATGCACTTGCTTGCGACTTCATCATCTGAAAATGGATTGAACACCCTCGTTGATGATTATGTCATTTTGGAGTTTCTTCACATAGATGTTCTTGGATTTCTGAATTGAACTTTGATCTTTTAAAGCCTCCAAACCTTGAATGTTATGAATTGGGTCACTTGAAACTCGAATGTCCTCAATACTGCAACTGGTGTTCTTCCTCCTGCAAAACATAATAAATGACGTAAGAACATGTGAGGAATGAAAAGGAAGATTAAATTTCCCGACTGGCAGAACGAATTCTGACTCTGGAGAAGAAAATTCTGAAATTTCATTATAAACTCTCCACTCTCTCTCTAGAAAGAGATTTTCTCTCTCAAGAAATCCATGCCTTTTCCCTGATTTTTTGACTTATTGCAAAATTTCCTTCTCAAATTCACATCCTTTTTCTTCAAACCTTTGTACCAAAATCTTTCATCATTATGTTTCGTCCATGGACGCATTCTCCAATGGGTTGGGACAATTTATCTTTCATTTTGCTTTTTGATTTTACAACTTTCAAAAGTTTGTCAATTAAATATTAAATATAAAATTTAATATTTAATTAATTTCAATTTAATTCCAAAATTGATTTATTTTCCATTGGATTTTATTTTCACTTTTTGAAGAATCCACTACTTCCCAATTTCTTGCGAGTTGGATTTTTACCTGTTCCCTCTACTTTGATTTGTCATTGACCATTGTTGCCGTCAACTAATCGTGATCAAGATTTTCATCTTTGAGACGATCTCAATATTGTAATGTCATTAAACTCTACCTTAGAAGAATTTCACATTGCATGGTTTGGCCTTAGATTTTAAACTTAGACAAAATTTAATTTATCCAAATTGCCAAACTTTCCTCATGCCCAAAAGGACTTTTTAAAATTCTAGGAATGCTCATAGTGCAAACTTGGCCTCCTTTACGAACATTTGGACTTTAAGTTACTTTCTTTCAAACTTATTCACTTCATATTAAACTTATATGTTTCAATTTTATTCCTTCTTTCAATATTGTAATGGCATTAAACTCTACCTTAGAAGAATTTCACATTGCATGGTTTGGCCTTCGATTTTAAACTTGGACAAAATTTAATTTATCCAGATTGCCAAACTTTCCTTATGCCCAAAAGGACTTTTTAAAACTCTAGGAATGCTCATAGTGCAAACTTGGCCCCCCTTACGAACATTTGGACTTTAAGTTACTTTCTTTCAAACTTAGTCCTTCATTCACTTCATATCGCGCTGGAGCGCGATTTAGGCCATCTCGAGGATATTTTCGTCCTTGCAAAGTTCCTTCATTCACCAGAATATGCGCTTGAGCACAAATATGGGCTATCGGCGGATTTTTTTAACTTTGAAATAATTCCTCTTTGACAAAAATACGCGTTGGGCGTGTATGGGGGTTGTCAGCGGACATTTTCTTATTCACTGCATTTAGTCATATGTCAGAAACATGCTGCTAGCAGATTGGAGGCTCCCTTTGCACTTAGAGACCTCGAAATGAAATTCCTCATTGTGTTTGGAATCGTGCTGGGCACGATTTGTGCTGGCTCATGGATTTTCACTTATTAAAATTCCCTCACACTCTTTGTTTTGTGCTTGGGCACGATTTATCTAATGTTGGGGAGTTCATAACTTCCAACCTTTCCTTGACTTAGGCTATTTTGCGCTCGGGCGCGATTTGATCGAAGTGGTGGATTTTTTTTATTGTTGGAAATTTCCTCTACTCATTGTATTTTGCGCTCGAGCGCACTTTCCCCTCCTTGGCGGATAATTTTCTGTTTTGAAACTTTTCTTGACTAACAACACATTGCACTCAGGCGCATTATCGTGGATTTTTTCCTTTTGCATTTTTTTCGTTGACCGGGCTGACCTACGCTTGGGCGCGTTCTTGCTACCAAGGTGGACTCTGTCTTTCCTTTGTTCATGCCAATTCGTGCTGGGTGTGCTTTAATGACGGGCTTGGATGCTCTTTAGACCATAAACCTTTCCTATGCGTGAGTCTGGTCTTGAAATATTTCTCTCAATGCGGCTATGCTCCTTCATTCAAACCATTTTGTACTGGGCACGGTTTCGGGTATCCAACGAGTTTTTTCCTTGATGCCATTCCATGGCATAGTGTAGAACGCGCTGGGAGCGCAGATGGAGGGTCTTCGTGGATATCATTGTCTTCAAAACATTTCTTCATTCACCTTCGAGATGTGCTTGATGTGATTTGGAGTTTTGGGCGGATAGTTTGCCTTGCCGTCGTTCCTCCGTCCATTCTGATATGCGTTGAAGCGTACTTGGAGTTCCTGAAATTCTATGTTGGACTCAGTTTCCTGCAACTACCACATCCTTCGTCCATTTCACTTAGCAGTCATAGTGCTTCCAAGACCCCACCATGGACTTTATTATTTTGTGTAAAATCTTTGGCTTGGGAGGAATCACGCTGGGCGCAAAGGGAGTTTTGCCATGGGTTATTTTTTTATGCAGAAGTCTGTTGATAACTATCACTTTGTAAGCAAAGCCTTTCTGAAGATATCTTGAAGACACATTCATACTTCTCTGTAGCCGTCTTGTAGATTTGGAATTAGGGGATGGTGAAAGTTCACAATGCCTCGGTTTGCAACTGTCAAAACAGTTCTCACATCCTTTGCTTGTTCTTTGTTTTTAGCAGTGCTGGGCACGGATCTGTCTTCCAAGAGAATTTCAAATACTCAGTCATTTTTCGACTTAGTATTGGTCTCTACTGGGCATGCCTTAGACAGGACAGGGGATCTCCAAGATCAACTGCATTTAAATGTCTGACAAGTGCCTTCTAGACTTGGAGGTGAGTCTTTTCATCTCAGATTTTGGATACGGAACCAGTGCTTTCATCCTTCAAAGAGGGAAGTTTTTGAATATTTTCCATTAATTCCTGATTCTCGGGTTTGAACTTTATAACTCTCAAACCCTTCTTCACATTTCTTTACATCTGCAAGCTGAGCATTCGTAGGTGTATTCTCGGCCATGTGGAGAAGTCTCTACATACTTGGTTATTTTTTACCACTTGATTTCATCTTCCTCATGAGTGCAAAGGGGCTTTGTAGGAGATTCTGGAAATTTGTTTTAATGACACCCAAACTTGATTCACTCGAATTCACAACTCTGAATCTGGGAATGCTCCAAAAATGAAGTCCTGAAAGGCAGGGGAATAACCTCTACTCAAGGCTTAGGCTAAACTTATCACTTCTCACCGAAACAGGAAGAACTTCAAGAGACCAAAACTAGAACTACTAAGACAACAAAACCAAAAGGGCCAAGAGAGAGAAAAGATAAGGGGTCCCATCTTGAAATGGGCGATGTGTGATTAGGTCACAACATGTCCCAAAGTCCTTTTCCTAAATGTAAAAACATATGCAAAGCAAATAATATCACTTGAATTCCAATTTGTTTGGATGGGCCTTGATGGCCACCAACTGCTTGTGCATCTTTTCTACAAGGAATGTAACAAAATCAAACTGTGTGTTGACCATTGGATTTTGAATGTCGATTGCCATGTACATAAATGAAATAGGCTTTGTTGCCTTTGCATAATGACCCAATATTTGGCATAGAGTATAATATATTTTCACAAAATAACCTTAAAAGTATCCAGCAGCCCAAAAGGTTCCTTCTGTAATGTAGAAATTTAAAAGCCTTCTTACCAGAACCTTTCACTCTGAACTTTGGGAATGTAACTGTCTTGAAAATGTATTGATGCATTTCATACTCTTCTTTGAAATGGTTGAAAATGATGGCCTTTGAAGCAGGCATATTCAAACCAAAGCCCTGAGAGATTCCAAACTTAGACAAACTTATCATTTCCACTTTAGTGATAGACACTACACTTCTCTTCTGCACATCATATCTCTCTGCAACTGTTCTTATGAAGTCTGCATAAACAAAAATATTAGGCACTACTAGCTTGCCCAGTTCAAGATACCACACATTCCTCAGTGGAAAATGGGCTTATCTTTTCTTGTTCTAGTGCTCGAACAATGACCATCCTAACTTTGGTAAGTATCCATCTCGCACACCAGCTAGGTCATCTAGTTATTTGTCATATGGACCTCTAGGACCATTGAATTGAAGTGACTTTCTCTCTGATCCTTTTAGTTGTTTAAGATTGTCTTTTTCAAACTTTTATGAGGCAGAAGACTGAGCCACTGATTTTCTCATTTTAACACTTAGAAGAGAGCTAGGATTTTTTTAACTGTTATGGTTTTGCTTCCTGAACAAAAGAAGATTTCAATTCCCAAGCAGACATAATCACGCATACAATTCTGGACTTTGAGATATGCAAGCTATGAAAACTGAACAATTTGCAGTTCAAAACAGGCACTTAGTTGTTTATAGCTTTCAAGCCCTGGTTTTAGTTGCAACTTTGCACAGAGCTCAATTTAGCATGAAATTCTAGATGCAATCAAATGTGATGGTCAAGACAGTGCAGATGAAGTATTTATTTCGATCAAACGGCCCAAAATCAGCTAGAATCAGTCACTTTGCCATTTTTTGAAATTCAAACCAATTGGAAGAGGCCAGATCAGAGTCACATTGCATTGTTTGTATGAGCTAGCGCCATGTGGCAACATTCTGTGCTCCTGCAGAAGGAAATGGGTCCCAGACTTCTAATGCTGCAGGGTTGCGGAATCGCTTTTCCTTTACTTAATTGGCTTGTGGGTCCAGACGTGTAATCATCGCACAATATTGCAGAGCTGAATAGGCTCAGACACTTCTGACACACTGCAATCCGATCGGATACATCCTAGCTGGACATTGGTGCTGACTATTCATTTTCTTTAAAAATCAAAAACCCATTGGTCACATGGTGGCATAGGGCGGTAGCACGACTTCTAATAGACCCTGATAGTTCTGACATTGCGGAGCTGCGCTCCAATAAGATGAATCTGAATCGGATAGAATCATAAGAACTCCTTTGAATGAGCAATGGGCCCCATTGGACACATGGCAAGATCTTGCAGCCCTGCGGCTTGAGAGGTCTGACAGATTTGGAGCTTGTGGGCTTGCGTGAAGTGTTGGTCTCGCTAGATAAGGCAAACAAAGGCAAGGTGACAGACATAGGAAAAATTAAAACAAAGGACCTAGGAAATATTAGTCGCTAGGACCAACCAGTTGCTAGGAGATGGGGTTGGTAACTGAATGACCATAAACCGTTCGAAGTCATGACTTAAAGCTATCAACCAGAAGTAACAAGTCAACTTAAAAATAGAACACACAGGTTTATAGGGGTTTAGGGCACAGGCATAAAGACTTGGGATTTTTGACTTAGGCAAATGAGAGCTAGCGTTTTCAAGGCAGAAAGCCAAAATAAATTTTGCAGAAGTTCTATGAGAAGGTAGCACCAAAGCTTCTTGTTATTCATCCATCATTGATTGCTCATACAAGTGAAGGTACTCCGGATTGGTCCATGAATGGAATCTTATGAACAAAGGTAGGTCTAATTTGAGAGCATTCTTGATAGCTGCCTCCAAGATGGTGAATGGTCCATGCCTTAGAAGTTTGTTTTCTTAGCTTGTCCTTGTATGTGTTCCTTGCCTAGAGACAGCCGCACCTTATGTCCTACTTTGAGATAGTGGTCTATACAGTTCTGAACATGCCTGGTTTTGATCTCAACTAAGTCTATTCTAGTTGTCCTTTCACTCCGAGGGTTATTTGGTGAATCCTCTCAATGAACTTGCTTGCTTAGGCATTTCTCTGTCTAATCCTTCTTGATGATCCTGAGGCTCGAAAACAATGTCAAATGGGATTGTAGGCAAATAGTCCACACATGCTTTGAGTGGTTTCTGATTAGTTGAGGAATGGATTGCTGTATTAAATGCATCCAGTATATATGGCAAATACTCGTCCCATGCCTTTAGAAACTTGCTGTTCTAACATCTGATGAGCTGCACTAGTGTTTTATTGACAAACTCCATTTATCCATTGGGTTGGGGATGGAAGGCAACACTCTTTTGGAGTTTGATGTCCATTTTCTCCTACAAAGTTGACCAATTCTGTCATCAAATTGAGAATCCTTGTTGAAACAATGGATCTAGGCAACCCATAATGTACCAAATCGTTAGCAAAGAGCAAATCAGCTGTCTCTTTTCTAGTAGCAGTCTTTAAACAATGGATCTAGGCAACCCATAATGTACCGAATCGTTAGCAGAGAACAAATCATGCCAAATCTATCAACAACAACAAAAAGATAATTATTCCCATGCTTGCTCATTGACAACTGTTAGGAAATAGTGTTCACATAGGATGCATAAAATAATAGTCTGGTAGGTTTGTTATACGTTGTTATATAAGTTATTGTATTAGTGGTACTAATATATTGAGTTGTTAAAACAACTCAATATATTTAGGTAATTTGTTGTAGGAGTTTCCTATAACTTAGGAGATTAAAATGCTATATATATGTAATGTATTTGAATGAAAGGAGGGAAGCATGTATTATCTTGTTTTAAAGTATTTGCAGCTTCGTTTGTCTCTGATCAGATTTTCTTACATGGTATGAGAGTAAAATTGATTCTGTGCCTACAATTTAGTGTTGTTTTCAGTGAGATGCTCGATCAAGTCATTGCTACAAGCCGATTTATATTGGCATTCTTTACATAGCCAGTCACCTAGTTCTTTTTGGAATTAGTTCTGAAGTTGTTAATTCAAGGAAAGAAGATCTCCATCTCCGTGGATCTTTCCTTGGCTGTAGGAGTTTGCATTGAGCTCATTATTTTTTGGTGTATTGAAATTTTATATTGGCTTGGTCATGATTAGCCCATGTTTTTTCTTCATTGGGCATGGGGGCTGTTGAGGTCATGTTGAGCTCTACCTGTGTGGGTGCTTATCGGGAGCTGCTTGTGTTTTGTGAGTAGTGAGTAGTGAGAGCTGCTTGTGTGTGTAGGTGCTGAGTGTAATGTTTTTCTAGTAGAAGTTTTTCAGATGATTAAGCTACAGCAGGGTGCTCTCTGAGCTGATATATACTTTGTTTTGTATTATTGATCTGTGTAAGATCAAATTTCTCAATATACTCATGTTTAATGGTTCATTCTGAAGACACTTATATTCAAAGAGAAGCAAGGCTTATTGATTGACAGTTTGTGTATTCAATTCATAAGCAAGAAGATTATTGTAATTGTTTTGAGCTTACAATAAAGGATCTCTTTTCTGGTGTGGTTGGGTTTTTCCCTCGAGTAGGAGGGTTTTCCAGGATAAATAATCGTGTCAATCTGTTCTTTGTGTTCTTAGATTTCTGATATTTGTGTTATTACTGTTCTGGTTCACGAAAATTTAACATTTATATATAAAACGAGATGGTGCTGAGTATAGCTGAACTATTGAGTTCTGTTGTGCTTAGCAGCAGAATTCTTAGAGGTGATACGTTTTGGTAATAATTATGTTCTTATACTATATTTAACAGGGAACAAATTTATCCTTCTGCTTGTATTATTTGTTGAGGTATCATTAACAAGTCCCAACTATAGTAATTTTTCCTCGTGATTGGGCTAACTTGGTTTTTATGGGGTTTTATTATTTTTTATGTGCCAGACATCTATATTACTTAATAGAAGCATACTCTATTTGGCACTATAACATGATTGAGTTCAGCTTTGAAATTTCATCTTCAAGTTTCTTGAACAAATCCCCAAATAAAGCTGCCCATGCTAAATTTGTTTCATTGGTCTGCCCCACTGCAGATAGATTTCTGAGTATGTACCTCGAGACAAATTTATCCTTTTGCTAACTTGGTTTTTATGAGGTTTTATTATTTTTATGTGCCAGACATCTATATTACTTAATAGAAGCATACTCTATTTGGCACTATAGCATAATTGAGTTCAGCTTTGAAATTTGATCTTCAAGTTTCTTGAACAAATCCCCAAATAAAGCTGCCCATGCTAAATTTGTTTCATTGGTCTGCCCCACTGCAGATAGATTTCCGAGTATGTTTCAAGAGCAATGTGTTAAGAAGGTTACCAACTTGCATTGGAATGTGTGTTAAATTTTTACATTGAAATTTTACTGTATTGTTTAAAACTCGGCATAGTATATCAACTGATTTTGCTTGGGATGTTGTCAGACACAATGATTACCTTCACGCATTAACCTGTGGAGTCATCTATCTCAGTGACCTTGGAAAATATATGTAATCAGTTTTTCATTTAGCTTTCATTCAGAAACACTATTTGCTAGGTGTTTATATATAAAACAAGATGGTGCTGACTATAGCTGAACTATTGAGTTCTTTTGTGCTTAGCAGCAGAATTTTTAGAGGTGATACGTTTTGGTAATAATTATGTTCTTATACTATATTTATCAGGGGACATTGCAGTTCCATGCTCTTGAGCAAGGTTATTCATGAGCTTAAGTATTTGTGGGAGCATCAAGTACTAGTCCCAAGCTCTGGTAAAATTAAGTCGTCTTCTTTCCGACCCCACCTTATCTCTGAAGAGGGTATTGTGCCAGTTCAATCTGTTTAGGCTCTTATACCTTATCTATGTGCCACTTCTTGTGATATATCTATCAGGATTCAACTGTGTAGTGTTCTCTGCTACAGTTACTCTCTAATTCAGCTTTCTCAACTTTGGAATATCATTGTCAAATATCTATGATCAACGTCTCAAATACCTGTCCATTTATTTTATGTTAGATAATATTTGGGATACTAAATAATATAGGTTAACTTTTTTTTTCACAACACATAGATGGTAGGCTAAGTTACTTATTTGGTCTTTTCCCCCGAGTATTAAGCTCTTTGCTTTTTCACAGAACATAAGTGTTATTTAAAAAAAAACAGGTATTTGGGTGCTGCTGTAGTTGTTGTGCAGTATGAAGAGACTTTATTGATGTATCAATTTAATAAATAAGTTTTGTACCTGTCTAAATTATGTTTTTTCCTATAACAAGAGTAACGTAAGTCTAATTTTTTTATACTCTTGCAGAAAGGCAACTAGTGGGGGACGAAGAGTTATTGCACGCAGGCTAAAAAAGGGAAGAGCAAGAATTACAGCTTGACAAAATCTATTTCAATTATTTGAGTATTGTAAATTTGCTGCACTTTTTGTGTATTTTGTCCTGTACAACCTCTTTAGCAAAGGGAAATAAAATATGTTTGAGTGTTTAATTAAATATGCTTGGCAATTATGCCAATTATATCTGTACCTTGTTAAGCCATTCAGATATATTGCAGCGTTTTCGGCTATTTGATGCTGTGTTTCACCAACCAGCATTCGACCTGGACCTTGGTTCTAATGGAAAATTATAAAAAAATGTTATTTTTGCTGGATAAATCTTCATGAGTTTTGACCTCTGTTGTTTATTTGTGTAATTATCTAGACAGTATAAGTTGAGTACAGGTATTCAGAATAGGACAATAAAATTCTTTTAAAGTAAATGTAATGCTCGTGTGCCCATATGATCTGTCCATGTTTAGGATCTACTTTTCTGACAGGGTGTCTAGAGAGCTTCTTGATAATGGTAACTGATTGCCAAGGTTCTAATGATAACCAAGTTGCACAGAGAACAGATAAACACATACAGCTCAAAAGGATGAAACTTTTGGCATTTACTGCTCTGGCTCATGCATAGTTTGAGATTTTGTTCTGAAACTGTATGGTCTGGTTTGTCTTTTCTTTTCAACAGGCAGACGCTCAGCAGAAAATCCAATCTGGCTATGAGTGCATTCCTATGTGTGCTTTAGCCTAACAAAATTCATGATTTATGATTTGTGATTTTTTCAGATCCAACAGACATCTCTGCATCTCAGGTTCAGTAATCCATTTTTTAATTTTTATATATGGACACTGTAGACAAGGTGCTTGAAATACTGTTTTATGGCTTTTAGTGAAGTTTTTCTGCATTCACCACCGATTTGTTGTGGAAGCTACCCTTGTTTCACCATGAAGCCAGAGTATGGGTGTTTATGGCATTTTCCATATCTAATTCTAACATTTGAGAGCGGTAGCGAAGCACTGTATATCTTTCTGCAGACACTGTCTCTCTCAAACAGTCGGCTGGATTCTCTTTTGTTAAGGTAAGGATCCATGCATTTTAGCTTGTTAGATACAAAGGGATGCTTACATTTATTTCAATTGTGCTTTCATGTTGGTCTTTATATTATCTATTCAAGATCCATTATGATGAGAGTGGATCTGTTGTTTTAACCATTTGATGCCAAATTTTTGGATGCTTAATTTTATCTATGTTACGACAAGACGATTGGCTGAATGCTAGAGTTTAGAGTAATCCATATCAACATCTCTGTAATCGTCATCTTTTTTGTTTTTATACTGAATGTATTTCACAATGCTGTACATAAACTTGCTAAGGCTGGAACCTTTTGGAATAAACAGATTTTGTTCCTCTTCTGTCCGGCCCCATAAACATATTAACCTGCAAGTGCTTAAGTTATTATATCTTGATCTATGCTCATCTGTGAGAATATGATTCAGATCCATTGGGTATCTTGGATCAACAGTGAAGCATTGCTTTATTTCATGCTGTAACAGTTTGAGTTCCCTAGTCTTTCAAGAGCTGTTTGATCACTTTGATGTATCTTGACTAGAGGACTTTGTGCCCATTTTCAAGGAGGATTGATATGTCTAGAAAGTATACATTTTCAACGAGTTCTAGCTTTTACTGTTTGACATTTATTAATGTCTGCCGTTAATTATTTCTCACTGTTTGATTCACACTTGCAATTTCTAGCTGTATTTGTCAAAAGATGCCTGAAGAAATGCATTCTAATATACCCTTGAGAAATATTCTTGATTCGAATATCTTCTATTTTGCAAGTGTTCTAAGTTTATGTTTTGGTCTGTGCTCTTTTATATGAACATGATTAAGATATCTTTGGGTAACTCAGATCCAATGTTGAAGCATTGTTTGATTTCAATCTATAGTAGTTTGAGGCCTTTTATTTTTCAGTAGTGCTTTGCACCCATTTTTGTTGATATTTAAGATTTATTAATGATAGTAGTTGATTGTTTCTTACTGTTCGATTTGTGTTTGGAGTTTCTAGATGTATCTGAGAAAAGATACTTAAGAATAGGCATTCTAATCTACTATTGAAAACTTACCCAGATTCCATTATTTTAATTTTGTAATTTCCTCTGTTTTATCTTCTTCACACAAGGTGAATAAAATTTAAAATATTAAAATGTAGACATAAATTTTAACTTCATGTAGTTTATGCAGCCATTTCATTTGTTTTTATGAGCGCATTCACATTTTGCTTTATGGCCGTCTTTACCTTTAACATCTTATGAATGTAATTTAAAGGAACTAGAACATCCCTTAACAAATAATTTTCATTTTTAATTACCTTTTAAGTTTTAACCCTTCTGCTTTGGTTTTCCACTTGTTCCTTTTGCTATTAGTTGAAAAAGCTCATCGTTTTGATCCTCCCAACATTGAATACTACCCATTTGACCTTACTCTTGTCATTCTAAATGCCACATCAACAAAAATGATTTGCATTTTCTCCCTTTCTCGGCGGATTTCTAGTCTTTCCATTGTAATGTGCTTCATGAACACCAAGCAAAGGCGTCTTCTCACCTTTGTATAAAAGAGGCTTATGTGTCTTAGCTAATTGGTTGATCTCAAACCATCAAATGCCATTGGATTTTTTGATCTGAATGAAACTAAAAATGTTCTCTTTTCCATCTACAAACACATCCCAACTCACAGAGTTCTTGTTAGAAGCAGTACCAATAATTTGTAGGCCTCGGATCATTCACAATAGCCACAATGTACAAGTCTCTTGCAATTGGGTTTTTGCACTCTTGTTTTACTAGAAGTCACTGCCGCTTCATGTGTGGTTCTTTCAAGTTGAATAGCTTTTAGAGGACATAAATTCAATTGGACAACACTACAAACTGCTTTTGCCCAATACTTGTTTGAGAATTATTACCTATTTTTTGACAGTCTACTTTGTCAAAAGTCATAAGATTTTGATTCTAAAACATGTCACTCTCGACCCATGGCCCGTGTCAAGACATCTGCTGTGGTGGTGTGTGGCTTGGAAGTGATGGATACTGTGGATTTTTACTAGCGTTGCAAATTGGTTTGTAGATTCATTGGCTTCGGGTCCTCTTTTTTTGATTTGCATTGCTGGGTGTCTGATTCATGGAGACCTTTAGTCTCAGGTAATATCAAGCTTTTCCCCTGTGCTAAGGGTTTTTTTATTGCTACTTTTACTTCCTTTGATGAACACAATTTGGTGTTGAGCAAGCTGTGGGTGTGTGGGATTCATTCTCTCTCGGCCAAACCTTGGACAACCTTCTTTAACTCTCTAATTGAGCCGCTTAGTGTGCGTCTAGTGTGGGTTCGTCTCCCCAATCTCCCCTTGCATTACTCTTTCTATGAGGCCATATGCAATTCTATTGATCATTTTTTAAAGAGGCCATATGCAATTCTATTGATCATTTTTTAAAGATGGATGACGCTATGACTATGACGAGCCTCTCTACCTTTCCTCTCATTCTGGTTGACATTGATATATCCACTCCAGCTTTTCCCCTACGCTAAGGTTTTTTTTATTGCTACTTGTACTTCTTCTAGTGAACTTGATTTAGTGTTGAGCAAGCTATTATCTCATAGCAGGGGACATACCATGGGCTCAACCGCTAGATTATGAGAGCCTCCCCTTTCGGTGTCGGTGGTGTTTCTCCATTGGTCATTTGGCTACACATTGTTTTTTTGCACGTTGAAGAGGTGCTACCACTTGGTGGAGGGATGCAAATGATGATAATTTGACTGTTTGTGCATCCGACTCTTCCTTTGACGACTCTTCAAAGGCTGATGATGACTCCCCACAAGGTGATACTTCTATTGTTGGCCTCCTCTAACCTGGGGAACCCCCTCTGTCTGCGCGGACCCTTTTTCGACTACTGCTAGTCTTGGTTCACGTCAACCCTTGGCGGTTGAGATACAACATTGTTAGCACTCTGTTCTCATTGCCGATCCTCTCTCGAAGAGGGTTCCACCACCTTCCCCTTGTGGTAGTGACCCTACTGAAAGCATCGCCTGGACAATTGTCCGTAGGCAAAGAGTAAAATACTCTGTAGACTCTCACTTTCCTCTCCAAGTGGTAGATGAGCTGTCTACCCATTCTTGACGCGGATTAGAAGCTGTGCTGGTAGTCTTCTGTTAATGGTCTTTCTTGAACTTGTTGTAAATAGTTGTTTGGACAACCCTTGGGCTGTGGTGGTGTAAGGATCAATCCCCTTGCTTGGTTGCTTTAATAATAAAAAACATCTCACAACTCAAGCCTAATCCATGGTTGAATTATTTTATGTCATGGTATTTATGAGTCAATATTGAGACACAAAACCATCTGCCACGAAGAAGCCCACTAAAGTCAAGTACATGGAAAGGTGAAAATTATTATAAAGTATAATGATACTCATAAATTCACAATTGCTAATAAATAAAATATTTGAATAACTCGTATTCATAATTTGCAAAAACGAAAATTCTCAACTCTCAAAATGTTATTACTCAATGAAAATTCAAAACTAATAAAAACATCAAGGCCAACGTTTGGTTCAATTTTATTTGAACCACAATCAATCAGAGTGCCACTCCTATTAGCGTCATGTACAAAATTTGCTTCATCTCTAGAGCTTCAACAAGTTGTACACTTGTAGCATTCCAATCAACACAGTCAAGGGTTAGATCTCAATTCTTTGCCACACCTTCTTCATTATATTCAAGTGTCTTATGTGACAAGAGATGAAGGTTGAAGTGTAAATAGGCTAAATCCTTTGCCTTTTTGGCACTCAAGTGGTTGCACTTAAATGAGTGGATGGATTATGTACCTATACCACTTAGCTAAAGAACTTGCAACCTATTGCGTTTTCTTGCATTTTTTATTTGATTTTATAAATTCAAAACATAAATTATAAAGTTATATTAAAACATAATAACATTGAAAAAAAAATGAGAAGAATAAAAATAAAAAGATGTATGTTTGGGAGAAAATTTTGATTGCAAGAGACTCCATGTAAATGGAGGCTTGACCAAGTAAATACTACCAAGCATGAGCATCTTTCTTATATTTGTCTTGAAGAGGGAAACATCATGATTGTTTGAAGATATGAAGTGACCAAACTCACTCAAGGCAACCTTGTGGCTAGCAACAACCTCCTTATCCCTATATGGTGGCTCCCTCCTCAATAATGAAAAATGAAAGTATCTATTTGCTATAACACTTTGGTGACAAAACAATTTCTAAGACATGTGGGAAGCTTTGCACAATTTTGAAAAATGTTTCTGATTGGTCATTTTTTTGGCTTCTATTATTAGTCTTATTTTCTCCACTATGGAGTTAATGCCATCGTTTATTTCATCCAGACATGAACGATCAATATCAACATACCTAGTCATGCTGATGATGGATTTAGTGAAATTCAAAATATATTTTACACGAGCCTACCACTCATATCATCTAAAATAAATAATTTTACTTTTTGAGCTCTTTCTGTGCTTGATTGCTTCAATACACTCCACAAGTTGTTGATGATGATAGAACTCAAGGCCTCTGGCAACTTCACAAGTTGTATTAAGACGATTGTGTGAGAAGAAAATCAAGCTTTGACAACCTAACATGTTATAAAAATACATGTCACCCACTAACACTAAAAGATAAAAAAATAGTAACAAATAAAATTTAAATTACCTTCAACAACTCGAACTTGGAAAAAGTCTTAAAGATGCCCTGTGACATATGATGATTAGTCATAAGCATTTGGATCTCCTTGGCCTATATGTAGATTTGTTTGATTCATTAATTTGTGTGCCAACCTTTTGCAATATCAAATTGAGTGAGTGGACAACACATGGTGTCCAAAAAATGTGACTATATGTACGCTTCACTATAGACCTAATTGCACTATAATTTTTGGCATTGTTTATATGAAATGGATAATATTTTCAAACCCCACCATTTCAATTGCCCCTCACAATCCATTGTGTTTAAAAACATCATCCCTTTTGGGGACATTGCTATAACATTGGCCAAGGTCTATTTTTGTAGTCTTTCTGTTAGTTAGATTTGATGGACACAACTATTTTGTGTTTATCCTTGACTACTCTCAATGATGTCTCTACAAAAACTTTGTCCTTTTCCAATAAGATGGTCGAAACCTTTTCATACCTAGGGTTAACATAATTAAGTGAACTGAAAAGTGTCATCATCATATGTTAGAATAAAGAAGCACTGAGAGGGGGGAGGGGTGTGAATCAATGTAAGCATGAAATGTACTAATTCAACCAATAATTTGATAATGCTTTTAACCAACTTGTAAGCAATGAAACATGCAAGAGTAACTATGCAGTAGAAGTAAAACAATTCAAACATCCACAAAGCATAACTCATAACACCACTATTTTTATCGTGGAAACCCTTTTAAAAGGGAGAAAACCACAGTTGGGATGACACCCACAAATCTCTTCATTGTAGTAAAAGAGTTGTCCTGTTAGGAGCTTACAATACCCTACTAGGGGCTCACTCGGTTAAAAGTGACTAGTACCTTGTTAGAAGTACATTGAGATCTGTTAGGATCTACCTCGCTAGAGGATTTGGAACTCCTTCTCAGAAGTCACCCTGTTAAAGGATTTATACAAAAGACCTATTAAAGTCCACCCTGTTAGGAGATTTAACCTGCTAACCTATTAGAGTTAGCCTTGAGCAATGAACTCAAATAATTGATCTGGAAGTGACACTGCTTGCTTGGAAGATCCAATTCAATCTCTGAACTCTTGGCGCACTACTCGTCCTCTGTCTCTGATTGCAACCACACATAACACGATCTTCAACCCTAAATCACACGATTTAGCTTGCCTTTATATAGTTGTTCTTAAGTCGGTTAAGACTTGAAAAACATCCCACAAGTCGACCCACAACTTGACCTAACTCATGAAAATATGCACCAATAAAATCTAACACGTCGATCCAAAACACAATACAAATATTTATTACAAAAACACTAACAATTACTTAACCGCCTTGACCATCTGATCAACAGGTACCAATCAGTAACTGAACCGGTTCATACTGAACACAACACAAAAATACTAACTTTCCCAAAATGTTGAGTTAACTATTGCGGTCGTAAATCTGAACTTGTCTGACCATAGTGATTCTCTAGTAACAACCGCACCACCCATTGTGCTCTCAAACTTGATCGCTACTCAAAACACTTATGTTACTGTCTCCCTGTTAACTAATCAAAACACTTAGCATAAACTGCTTCACCTATTCATCCTGTCGATCGACATCTGCAACCTATTCATCAAATCTAATAGAGTTTTGGAGTTGCCATCAATGAAAAACTCAAACTCATCAACTCAACTCCAAAATCCATCATAATGCCAACAATCTCCCCCTTTGGCATTGATGGCAAGACAGTGAAAATATGTCTCACTTCAAAAATTCTTCTCACCGATCACCAAAAAACATATACAAAGCTATAACATTCTGGTATACACTTATACCGATCACTCTTTCAACTTTATTTTCACCATACCGATCACCCCCCCTTTGACAACAATGACAAAGGTACAAAACTGAACTTCAAAAATGAAAATAGCTTACCGATCACAGCCTCTTAAAAACCTCTCTAAAATTTGCTTTGACTGTATCCAAGGAACTCTCCCATGACTTCTCTAAATGGTCCATGGCTTGAATATGTCCACGTAGAATAGAAGCTAACTCCATAACTTCAAGAGTGCTCATATAAGGTAACCCGAGTGTTACCTCTACATCTTTAACATTCTGTTGCATAACATCAATTATTGGAATCAGATAAGTCTGCGACTCTAGTAATGTAGTGATCCTTTTGTCTTGTTCTCCTTGCAATGTTTTCAACTTGTGATTTATCACCTTCACTTGTGATCCATAGGTTGTAGCTGAATGTGCAATAGGATCAAAGCTTGCAATTAAAGATTTAAGCTCTTGCTGAGCTTCATTCCTCTTCAGCTCCAAATATTGTGTAAGCAATGAAAAGTCAAAAAATAATTGTCCAACTTCCTTCAAAGTTTCCTTTATCCGATTTACTTGAACTGTAAGTTTTCCTTTGTCTGTTGCAATGGTTTCCATCAACTTACCAGTCCTCTTTTTCTCATAATCCAATTTAGCCCTATTCATAGCAGCTTCCTCCAAACTTGTGACTTGTTAAGTGATAACACTGACCAAAGCATCCATTTATTCAATTGTAAGAGCATTTGGATCATATTCAACTTCAGGTACAAGATCTGACAGAATATCTCGAGCTAACTATAGTACTCGAGCTTGTTTCTTTTCACCTCTTAGTTTTTCCCTTTTAGCTTTCAACTTTAGTATGTCTAATATTCTCAATAATTCACTAGGACTCATCTTTGTAACATCAATGGGTCCTTGAACGACTTCAACATCCTCATCTTTAATATCATCTTTAGTTTCTTCCTCAGTAGCATCAATAATCTTGCTCTTCATTCTGTAACTTGAAATCTCACTTAGATTCAATTTCCTTTTCACTGAGTGTGCTGTTACATCAGCTTCATCTTTATTTTCAACATCACTAGTCTGTCCAACTTTACCAGTTGAAACACGTATCACCACCTCTACAACTTTATCCTTTTGTGTTTCATCTTTACCTTGGACATCTGCAACTGTATCAATAGGATCTTGTTGTAGTGTATCAGAATATAAATCACCAATAATGCCTTCTATTACTTGATCAGTAGAGAAAAAATCATCTACTGACACCTCCTCTTGAGTAGTATATATCGATTCATGTTCTTTCAGTTTCATCTTCATGATGTCAATTGTCTCATCATGGTTTGCCTGAGATTCTCCAACTAATATTTTGCATACTCTACTTCTTGTTTTGAATCTAGGTCTTATTGCCTCAATTATAAGTTTTACATCTTCAATAAACAATTCAGGCATCAGTAGGATTAATGCTTGCTCCATCATTTATCTGTCTTGCTTCAGAGAAAATCTCCATCTAGCATCAATCTTCTTATATAGTGTTTCAAGTATCATCTTATGTAGATTACTAGGTCCTTTGCCAAACTTATGTAGAATACAATAGCATCTTCTATCTTTTGTTTATCTACATCATCAAAATTGCCATAACATCGGTTTGCATCACTTACACCACCATATTCCCTTATAATCTCTGCTATGGTATATGTAGTCAAAATTATTATAGTCTTAGGATCAACTGATTCTTAGTTTTCATGCCAATGAATTTAGATTTTTTCCCACTAGCCTTCAACTATTCTTTCTCTTTGTCTGAATTATTTTTAGGTTCTTCTTCTTAAGCAGTAGCCTTCGTTTTGCTCTTACCTTTTGGATCTTTGTAGACATGTGATATTCCCTTCTTTCTCTTGTAATTTCTTTGTTTAGCCACATGTGTCTCTTCTGCTTCCTTTTTCTTTGCAGGTTCAGGATTTGATGAATCTTTCCTCTTAGGACGTGCTTTAGCAGCAGGGGTAGGAGCCTCATTTCACAATGTAGAGCTCCTAGTAGCTCTCCCTATTGCCTTACCAGTTGTAGGAGTTACAACCTCCACATCTTTTATTTTTGCACCAACAACAGAAGTCCCTGCCTCAGTCACAAATTTCTTCCTGATATTATCCATCACTAGTACATTTGAGGCCTAATTTCGACGGCTATCTATTAGATTTTCAACGCCTATTTTCGGCAAATAAACAGATGTATCTGTCGGGGTTATTTTGTTGGAAATTGCTATGGAAGTGGTAACCGTTGGTATTTCGACATCGCTATCTGTCGGAACTTACCACTCATAGAAACTTATTATAGCATTTCATATGGTACATCTATCGGAACGTCGACGAAAAACCCGTCATACATATAGCAGTCCCGTCGAAACTATCTGTCGAAAATAGAGTCTCTTTGACATTATACCTGTCGAGATGTCGACGGATATGCAATGACTGTCCGACAGGAAAACCCGTCGAATGTATATCAGTCCCGTTGAACTTATCTGTCAAAAATGGAGTCTCTCTGATGTTATACCTATCAGGATGTCGACATATATGCAATGACTATCCGACAGGATAACCTGTCGGACGTATAGCACTCCCATTGAACTTAGGTGTCAAAAATGTAGTCTATCTAATGTTATACTCGTCAGGAACATGCAGTGACCTTCCGACAGGGCAACCCGTCAGACATATAGCACTGTCGTCGAACTTAGCTGTCAAAAATTTAGTCTATTCGACGTTAAACCTGTCGAGATGCCAACGAACATGCAATGACTTTCTGACAAGAATACCCGTTGTACGTATAGCACTGCTGTTGAAATAGTTGTCATAAGCATCGAAAAAGTGATGGACTGGCACATTAAAGATAACAAAGCTCAAAAGACCATCATAGAGGGTCTCTGTCTTTGGTCCATATTACTGACAAAATGGTTTACCTTTCATTAACTCATCAAATA
This sequence comes from Thuja plicata, assembly GCA_018584345.1. NCBI lineage: Eukaryota > Viridiplantae > Streptophyta > Pinopsida > Cupressales > Cupressaceae > Thuja > Thuja plicata. Next base: position 833,964 of record MU223399.1, read on the forward strand.
CGGGGATTTGAAAGAATTTAATAGAATATTTTCATGATAACGTATATTATTTAAGTTGATGTTACACAAATTTATTTACTTCACACACTTTTTGACTACGAGGTTAGCGATAATGAAGCATCTCTCGTGGCCTGCATTACTCAGGACACGGGCGGGATGCTTATTTATCGCTATCTCTGCAGTCGAAAAGTGTGGGAAATAGATAAATTCGTGTAGCGTCAAACTAAAATAATGTACGTTATACATTAAAATGTTATCTATTAAATTCTTTCAAATCACCCCATTTGATGAGCTAACGAAAGGTAAAATATTTCCTCAATCGTATGGACCAAAGACAGAGACCAATTATTATGGTCTCTTGAACTCTGCTATCTTTAGTCCTAGCTGCTGGGCAAGGCCTGGAAGACTTATACCTGCCGATTGTCGAGAATAATCACCGCCTTGCCTTTATGTACACTGCACAATATCCAATATATTACTAAAGATGAAGAGAAGGCAAAAAATATGAATGGATAAAAGAAACGAAAGATACAATAATATTATCTTGTTGTTTACCTTCTCATAATTGATCCCAGTCTCACAAAAACCTTTTACATTTGTGCAGCTCATCAATACTGGAGGCCTGAAGGAATTTTATACGATCACTAGCACATTTCGTTCATGGATGAGAAACAATATCCAAAGTTTCCAGATTTTGAGAAGAGGTGTGAGTGGAGGCCAAATAAGGGATATTTGTGAAGGTTTTATAGACCTAGGTTACTGAATCATCATCTCTGCACTGGTACTCAATTTGGAAACCCTCGTCCTCACTTTTGTCCCACCTCAACTCAGTAAAGAAAATATTTTCTAGAATTTTAGACATCTAGAAAATCTCCACAAATATCCCTTCTAGCCTCCACTGAATATACGTCTTCTCAGAATCTAAAAACTCTCGATCATTGATTCTCATCAATGTACGAATAAAATTGTGACAAAATGCTTAATCCCTAATTCAATCTTTGACAAATAAAATTGTGACAAAACACTTAAAGAATATGGAAAGCTCACAATACTTATTTACTCCACTCAATAAAGGATCTATCTATAAAAATACGACGACTTGCATGAACCAAATAATGTTCTCAAGAATTGGAACAAAATAACTTAACTATAGAAATTGGAGAGGGCATGAAAGAACTTTATGAGTCACTTCATCCACAATTGGAGGATACAATAGCACACATCAGAGGTAAGCCTATCATTATTGTGAGTTATCAGCTTAGAGCGTCTTTGCGATAGAGATGATTATGATTTCGAATTCTTATTGTTTGGTTTCCTTTAGGATTTTGTTTATTTCTATTGTTTGCGTGCATATATGGATTCTTTTGTTCTTGCAATTCTAATTTTTAAGGAGAGCTTTGGAGGATCTCTGATTCAGTTGAGAACTAATTTCTCCTAGATGTTGTGAAACAAATTGCACAATGGTTTGCTTGATTATTACTAAGAAATGATTTTGTTTGTTTCTATATATGGATTGTTTTGTTTGCTCCTAGATTTTGTTTGTGTAAGGAAACTAAGTGTGCGGAAAATAGTTCCCTACGCTAAACTCCTCAAAAGAGGATCGTGCAAATTCAGATTTAACCCTTATCAATTACATAATGATAGTACAATAACATGCATACATAGAAAAAAGAGAATGACACAATGATTTACCCTGGGGAAAACCTTTTGGTAAAAAACCCCAGCACTCCAAAACCTGCACAATGTATTAATCAAAACTATTACTGTTTACAATACACTTGCAATGCAAGTTCTTTCAGGAGATAATCAACACTGAAGACAAATTCGACAGCATAAAAATGTTCCAACAATACACTAACTTCACTTAGGATTCGCAACCCTAAAAAACACTTATATCACGCGTTTCCCTTTTTAGGGCAACTTCCAAAGGTGGTCGTATTAGGGTTTTACGATTCTCTGAGAAAATAGGAACAAATATCCCACAGTTGTAGAAGAGTGTACATTACTCAACATGATCAACTACCACATGTCTTGCATGTCTTCACCCATCATCGAATCTTCCACAATTAGCTGTTATAAATATTAATGACCGTCATAGGAATCCGTCATAACCATTTTAGTCACGATTACCTTACACATTGTCCAAAGTGCTGACATTTGGAAAATATCAAATGTAAGGAACTATACAAGGTTGAGACACCTTATTCCTAACATTCTCCCACTTGTCGAACACCTTGTAAGAGCCAAAGGAAATAATAGGATTTAATTTCTATAGGCCGAGAGGCCTATAGACTTCGAACACCATCTGAACTTCTCTATGTCCATAGGTTTTGTCAATGCATCCACAACATTCTTTACTGTATCTACCTTTTCCAAACTTACCTTTCCATCCTCTACCATATCTCTCACAAAGTGAAACTGCACATCAATGTGCTTGGTTCTGGCATGGAATGTTGGATTCGTCGCAAGGCAAATAGCACTCTGACTGTCGCAACAAATTGTAATATGTCCTACATCAACACCAACATCCAAACACAGTCTCTTAAGACAAATGGCTTCCTTACAAGGATGAGTAGCTACCATGTACTCTACTTCTGTCATGGACAAAGCGACCACAGGTTGTCGCTTACTCATCCAACTGATGGCACCACCAAACATAGTGAACACATAGGCACTGGTGGATCTCCTGCTGTCAATGTCACCTGCCCAATCTGAATCCACAAACCCACGAATACAAACTGAATGCGGAGCTCCAGAAGAGTTTCCATGATAGCATATGGAATACTCTGATGTACCCTTCAGATATCTGAACACTCTCTTAACTGCATCCCAATGTACCCATCTAGGTTTAGCCATAAACCGACTTAGGACTCCCACTGCTTGGGCAATGTCTAGTCTAGTAGAGACCATAGCATACATAAGGCTACCAACTGCACTCGCATAAGGTACTTTTCTCATGTCCTCCACCTCACCAGGAGATTTTGGACAATCATCCACAGATAAATTTTTTCCTATGGAAACAAGAACACACAATGGTCTGCAATATTCCATGCTAAACCTGTCCAAAACAGACTTCACATAATTACTCTAACTCAACCAAAGTTTTCTGTTAGATCTATCTCTGCTGATTTCCATTCCCAAAATATACCTGGCTGCCCCTAGATCTTTCATCTCAAACTGTGCTGACAACTGAGACTTCAAATCAGAAATCATACCC
>MU223399.1:860164-872011 GCA_018584345.1 Thuja plicata
TAAAGACTAACGCATCCAAGAGACCAAAGCTAACATAGTTATGCCCCCTAGACAAAGACAAAGACCAATTCTAGACCAAGGCAACAAGGACAAGGCATGATGGAGAAAGGCTAAGTGTCGAGGACACACGCTAAGAAATAGGGGTGCAAAGGTCTCAAGTAGCACTCATTTCCAGGTTTTCACCACTTGGATTTTATTACAATTTTCTCTTTTCATTTTTTTATTTTTTTTTCAGGACTTTTTATAATTTTTTTTTGAATTTTTTGTGACCAAGACACCAAAAATGTGTGATGAAAATGTGTCACACTTGTATGAATCATTCCATCTAAGGTTTCTCAAGAATGAGGCCTCAAATATCGATCCATAGCTCTCTAGTCATAGAGTGCAAAAGTGTAAAATGGAGGCCATCAAATTGACCTAGTTAGTGCTTATGCAAGTACACCATGAAATGAGAGATTCAATGCATGAAAATGAGATCAAATCTATATGATTGCAATGCATGAAAGGAAATTAATCTAAATGGTAACAATGCAATATTAATCTATGAAAGCAAATATGAATTTAATCTACATGAATAGCCATGGATGCAATAAGAAGAAGACAAGAAGAGAGAAGTTGCAATATCCAAGCCAAAGTGCTCAAATGCTCCTCCACAATTGCTCTCCAAACCTGCAGCATAACAATACTATGAAAACCTATATATGAAAATGAGAATGAGAGATTTTCTTATATAGGAAAGTGAATGGTTGAGATTAAGAGGCAAAAAGAAATAAGCAATGGTGGAGATTAAATCTTGGTTGATCCATGTGCTCATTTAAAGCAAAAATCCCACCACTTAGAAAGATGTGATAGAAAAATGGATTTTTATTTAATTTATTGCCGTTGTCATCAAAGAAGAGCTTTAAGTGGGGATTTATTTAATTAAAAGAGGGGTTTTCTTTATAATTAAATAAATTAGAAGAATTTTATTTAATTAAATGGGAGGAATTTAATTTAATTAAATAAGATGAATTTTATTTAATTAAAAGGGAGATTAAATCTTTTAATTAAATAAAAATGATCAAACCTTAGGAAATATTGAAATAATTGAATTAGTTGCAATTTGATCAAGAAAATTGATTTGAATTGAAAATGTTGCAAAGCATTGATTCAGGAAATTTGATAAATTGATAAAATGATAAATGGGGCCCATAGTCTAGGCGACCATTTTAGGGTGCATACATGGATCAACTTGAAAACAACAAATGGCGTTGTTTTTTTGGTCCTTATTTTATGTCATCACTTATCTTGATTGTCCTGAAACTTTGTTACATGATGGTTTCCATGGTTGTCATGATGGCTTTGTATTGTAGATCAATGCTCAATTTTGCATAGCCTCTTGTGTTTTACCAATAGTTGGTGTACCCAAGTAGGTTCATTGGGAGTGATTGTCCAAATCAACCCAAAATAGGAACTTGAATCATCAAGTTTGGATTCTATATTGAAGTTAGAATTTGTTTTCAAAGGTGTAGAGCCTATAGTTTAAAAAGGTGTAGATCCTATAGTAAGAGATCTACTTGAAAAGTTGAGAGATTCAGTCCTAGAGGACAAGTGAAGCTATAAGCTCTGCATCAAGTGGTATTAGAGATGGGTAAGAGTTCTTAGGAGAAAGACAAGATGTTAGTGGGAGATGGAGAAACCAATCTCAGAATACCACTCGAAGCCTTGAAATGTTGAGAGTGGGATAAAGGCTACATTGAGACCCTAGATAAGGAACAACCTTATTGAACTTCACTTTTTTTCGAGAATAGTTTTATATTTTGTACTAAACAAGGCCAACCACGTGAAGGTGGAAGCTCATTTGGCCCCACCCCCCCTAACATCACTCTAAATTCTTCGTTAACATCTAACATTCGTTCATTATTTCATCCATTAATAAAATATAACATTCATTAATTATCACACGATAACATTCATTAACATTCATTAACACATTATAAATTTATGAACATTCAGTAACACATAATTAAATTCATTGGCACATAAAAATTAGTCATTATCAATTAAGGTGCATATATGACAATCATTTATTTTTTTCTTTGATTTTCTCAATTTGAAATCATTAAGAGGAGCATCAGTGTCATCATGATCATCTCCCCTCTCATCAGATCTCAATGCATGCCTAGTTCTCTGTTGATGCAAATGGGGGTCATTTGCAATAACATATAAAAGATTTAAATTAAAAACATTTTATTATAATTTGTTACAAGTATTTCAATACTTTAAAGGACATAATCGTATAGCTCTTTACCTCATCTAGTCACATCATCAACTTCAAGATCAGGTTGTCTAGCCTCAACCTCAACCTGATCATTAACAATGACCTCTACACTCTTTGCAGCTGCAATACAAATTGTTATATTAATTCAAACACCTATTGCAATTAAATTTTTATTACTACACCAATCAATTTAAGATGTTTACTTGTATTAATAATTATATATAAAAAATTGAATAGCAAATGTATACCTCCATCACTGTGATGCACATCCGAGCCAAGATCATCATGCATAGGTTGTGTACCAGAATCGACAAGCTACATTCCAAATTTATACACATTCATGTTATCATCGTTTTCTTACTTAAAACAAATATACTCACTTTATGTTAGAACTTAACATCAAATAAACTAATTGGTAAATAATTAAATTTGAAATAATCATCATTTAGCTTACTTACCACGATAGATCCATCAATAGAACCTTGTGAAATTCTTTCTTGTATTCTTTCAACCACAAATTTATAGGCTTGTTGGAAGCCAATTATCTTGTCCTCTTCTTTTAGGCATATTGAACTCCGCACCCTACATTTTTGCTTGGTATCGTCAAATTGTATTTCATTGTTTCATCAAAACAAAAAAGATTGCAAATTATAAATAAATGTTATAAAGATCAAATTATTATTTTCAGTGTTAAAAGCCATCTACAGATTGTATCTTTCCTCATATAAATCTGATAATATTAACACTTACAACTCGTGCAGCAAGTTTGGAATAACCACCAGAGCCGAGCTTGTGTTTCCCATACTTTTGTTGTCTTGCCTTTGTTTCCTTTGACGTGTCAGACAATCTATGAAGAGATTGAAATATGTTAGTTCATATAAATATAAAGAGTATTTAGTACACAATTACATTCTTAACAATATCACATACCTTCTTTTGTTGTCTGGTGGTGTAATTCCTTCTTTTATTTTATTTTTCTCGTTCACATCCATAATAAGACGTTGCCACTCTAAATCAGGAATGCAAGGGGGGCATTGGTACTTCAGGTTTTTTGATAATGTACACCTATACTGGTCCCTAATATACCTCAAACATAACCTGACTTTCTCTAGGAGCCTATCCTTCTAAAATACACGAGGTCCAAATAAGTTTGTCATACTCTCTACGAGAGCATCCTTTAACTTTATATCTTGGACTTTCCACCTTTTAAGAAAAAAACACTATTAGATTCAAAACTGAAGTGAACTTACCTTTAATATATTTTAAGAAATGGATGTAATGATAACTATCCTAGCAATTATATGAAATCAAAATAGTGGATTGGGGTTTTAGTTAGGATATGATGTTCCACCATGTATAGAGGGTGGGCTCGAATATCCGCAAACACTCGTCATTAAGTTTATCATTAAAAACATCATTCCCTGCAAAATAATCATGGGATCATTAGTCGAAGGATATAATAGTATAAAATAATAATACAATATATGTAAGCTTCTCATATTGAATGCAAGGTGTAATTAACATATGATTATATAGTAAAAGAAAGGTCCAAACTTTAAAGTACCTGAAAGTTTTGCTATTTTCAAAGTACCTCCTTCTTCGTCGCTCACAAGAAATATGCAATCCTTCACCATTCCTCTACTAGGAATACAAGTACATCCAATAAATTCATCATCATGTGATGCATCTCTTGTTGCATAAATTGAATCCATTACGAAATGCCCCTAAGAAAGAATACTTCAAGGGAAGTAAACACACACACACACACACATATATATAATGACAGAGAAAATAAGATTTGTGTACGATTATGTGGTGCCATGGCGTCTGTGGCCATTTTACGCGTTGCCGACATTCCAGGAGGCACTACATCTGAGCTTGTCATTGTATGAGGCGGCGATAGTAAATGATCATTGACAAGTGCTGAAGAATAATATTGTTAGAGCATAATAAAAGCAGTGATTAGCATGGAAAATATTGTTAGAGAGTAAAAAAAAGATAGTCCAACATGTGATCTACCCGAACCACATGCAATACCCTCGTCATGGCCACGAGGATCAAAATTATGCAAAAAAGTTGTAAAAGCAACACATCCGCTTATTTTTTAATGACATAAAAGAGTAGTATAACATAAAAAATATTATTGAACTTTTTTTATAATTAAAAATTACATTAATACTTACTCTATAATTTTGAGATAGGTGCATCAATTTAGTTGCCGTCTTTTGAGACTCAGGAGTCGGAGGGATAATGATGTCAATTGAGCTACTCTTTTTCCAATTTTTTGGATGAATTTTTTAATTGCAGAGGCTGGGTCATCACAAATACTGAAATTAACATCCAGGTCCTCATCAAAGGACTCCTCCTGAGGGACTGTAGGTTCCTTTCCCTTTCTTTGCTGACCACTTGTCTGTGACAAAAATAGTACTAACACTATTAGAATTAATACAAAAAAGTGATGAAAAGAACATAATAAAAAGCACTATTTAACATTTTGCTTCTATCTAATTTGTAGTACAATAACAAAGAGGTTTACTTGCTGGGAAGAAGTGCCTGTAGGATCATCATTGTTCCCTCTATGTGGCTGCTCCATATTGTGGCCTTGTGTTATTATTTAAAGTTAACCAATAATTATAAAGGAATAGATTAATAAATTTCATTAGAAGATGATGATGGAGATGAGGTGGCTAGTGAGGAGACTCTCTATATGTGGATGGAAAAAAAAATTAATTATTTAATGGTACATAGTATGTAACTGCACCCCCATGATAGTGACATTGTTTGTATCTGTGGGTTTCAAATTGTAATCAATAAACAACTCTTCCCCTGCACGTATTGATTTTATCGCACATACAAATACATGATTTCCCTCGCATGCCTTAAATATGCAATTGGGTTACTTAGTAGTTGACAGAGGTCGCATACTATTTATAAAACCTACAATATTCTTTGATGCTTTTGGCCTTCCGTCAATGTATATAGCCACTCTTTTACTTTGTTCATTGTATTTTTGTTGAATATAGTTTTCTGAGAGTGCATACCTACACATACTTTTTTTTTTATATTGAACAATTCGCATCCAACTTTTGTAATCGTAACAAGGTCCAACATACTCCATCAATTCAAAAGCTTTGTTGTAAGAGACCTTTATACCATCCATGGAAAATAGGCCCAAACCATGTATTGACGATGGTGCAATGCGATATATCTCGCCTTTAACACTAAAATCAATATTTATTGGAGGAAGTTCATTGGGGACCCATTGTTTTTGTAGATATTGGTACCTAAAGGGCACCTCGATGTCTCCTTTTCTCTCATCATCATAATAACATGACCCCCCTTGAGCAAGGAAAAATTTCACGTGTTTATTGAATTTCCTTCTAGTCTTTTGACCTCTAGTTGATCTTCCTAATCTAGACATACTAAATGACTCACTTTCTTATTCCATTCCTATATTTCCTTCGCTTGAGGAAGACACATTTTGAAAAATGCCTATTTTCTTCTACCTGCACTCCATCAAATGAGAGAGATAGCAAGTAATGCAAGATATTTTTCAAATTGTGAAATACATTAATCTCTATAGGGTGTTTTGACTTATACCTGTCAATCCATGAGACTGTGTGGGATGCTTGTGAAAGGGGTTCAGGTACCTACATATGTAATTCAATTATCTTATGTTAGCTAAAAAATTCATGATACATATGCTCAAAAATATATAGTAAGTACATTAAAAACCATAAGCATCCCATATGAATTAAAAACATTAAAAGGTACATCAAAAATTAATTAAATTAAGCATTAATCGCATAACTGTATATTTCTATCAAGAAATCAATATTAAATAGATTGAGCAATGATCACATAACTGTATATTTCATTCATGTCATTTATCTTCTTCTTCATCCAACTCATCACCATGATCATTGTTGTCTTCGACATCATCACCACCACCGTCATTGTCGTCGTCTTCGTCATCATCTTCATCATCATCATCATCATCATCATCATCATATTCTTCTTGTTCTTCAAGAAAATTTGCATAAGGAACATCATCGACTAACTGTCGATCGTGATCATCATCTACATCATCTTCTAGTTGTTCGCAATCTTCTTCTTCCATCTCATTATACCTTATCGGCCTTCCTCTTGGATCATGTCTAACAAAAAACTACCAACCCAATTTATGTGGAACCTATGAGTAAAATACCTGCTCATAATGGCTTGGAAGAACATAGGGCTCATCCCCAATTGGCTCAAACCACCTTGTATTAATAATTGGAAATCCATTTTCATGTTCAATAACAGTTCTATCAGGATCATTTTGATTAAGTCGTAGCCTTTACCATCTGACGACGAAGAAAACTAATATGAAGGAATTAAAGTCACACTCAAGTATATCATCCAAAATGCCATAGTATAGATTTTAAGACTCTCAAAAATGTAAGTCATTTCTAGATGAAATATTAGTCACATGAAAGACTGCACTTATCCTAGAATCACAAGTTTTCTTTGTATCATCCAACTTTTTGATGCAAAATTTATGACCATTGCAAAACATAGCCTTGTGGTGTTTGACCTGCAAAAATATGTCAAACATGTATAAATTATTGCATCGGGAGTTGATAAACGTACGGGTGATCAACAAATTTATACGTACTTGGAAATCTCTTAAACTATATGCTAAATCTATTTCCCTTTGCGTAACATTTGGATCTCCATTACGATGAGCTTCTTTAACCAATGAATACACAACTTCCCATGTTAATGTGTGACCTAAATGATGACATCATTCAATCCATACCATCATCCAATCTTGATTGTTTGAAATATACAAATGTATTGCATCCCACTCTTGAGAAATTGTACAAAAAATAAATAGATGACTTACAACCAATTAATTTTGAAGATTAAAAATTAAATAACAACTACAATAACATCTTATAATTTATTACCTCTCACTTTTCTCAATCTACCTTTCCCCACCAAGTACTCCCCTTCAAATCTTCTAATGGTGTCGAGATCCCAAATGCGATCTATATGGATTTTTGTTGCAAGCTTAGGAAGATATTTAGTAATGTACACTATAGTCTAGTATATCATATATCCCTCCACCATAGAAACCTTAGGACGTGCTCTTTGTCAAACCAAAGCCTTCAAAAATTTCAAGTGCCTCTCAACCATCAACATTGACTGAGTGTGAACGGGTCCACACAATTCAATATCCTCAACTTGGTGTATGAGGTAATGTTCTTGTGCATTGAAAAAGGTTGAAGGCAAAAAATTTTTCATTTCAAACATTAGATGAGGAATTCTTCTCTTCCAATATTTTATATCTGCTTTATGGATTTATTTAGATGATAACCACCTACAAGACATTCAAGACACAAAAATTTATAAACACGAGACTTTACAATATATTACATAACAAGAAAAATAAATTGTGAATAAAATAAATATATACAACAAATTGAACATATATCATTGCTTACCTCATGTATTTTCAAAGATCATATATCACTTGTTTGATATTATTGTTGAAGTTCTCTAGGAGAGATAGGGGTAGCATGTACTGCAACAATTATAAAAATAATCATGTCATTCTTTTCTCACATAATACAATGAAAAGTACATGCAAATTACACATATATTGTAAATACAAAAGAAAATGACTTACCTTGATGAAGGTATGCCAATCATGCATTTTCAACCCTAGCCCAAATTCACTTTTCTTTGATATGAGATTGCTTATGTTCGCAACGAATCCTGTGGGAAATCAAATTTTTTGTATGACTTCTTTTATGACATCACTTTGATGCTCTGTTAATAACCAAGGAAGGGTACTTATATTAATTTGTTCTCCATTTCTATTTGATTCAATAAAATTTTTCATTGCATGATTGGATTCATGAACGTCACTACAAATTTTGATAATTTTTTCTTTGTCACGCCTTCCATCCAATATCTTCCACAATGTCTTTGTTACATTCTTTTTAATATGCATAGTATCAAATAAATGCACAATTTACAGCTGCTTGTAGTAAAGAAACCTACTAAATTGTCTGGGATAAAGTTTTAATCCCTTTGGAATGTGCTCAGTAGTATTACCTTGACGACCTCTGCGATCATCAATTACATAATCAACAAACAAAATATAATAGAAATAAATAAATTCCAAACATAAACCATTAGGTAGAATAGCATTACCTTGACGATTAATTCTATTATATTCCAACTTCCATAGGCGAGTTATCATTCTTTGTAGCTTAGATGTAGTCTCTTCTTTCCTATTAAAAATATATTTTTCGGTAGTTTGATACTTATGATTTCTATGGAGGAAGTTCCTATACTCATCAAACACCTGCTTTCATAAATTTTTTGAATGACGAGATGTCATCTTTGGACCACAAACTGGATATGCAAATTTTCCCTTTGTCTGAATACCTACAAGATAATGATACAATTGGATTAAATATGTTAATTTTTATATTTAAAATTATCATGTGCAACTTGAATTCACCATAACATACTAGAAAAATGTGTTAGCCCTAGGGCATCATGTATTGTCCATACAAGCATTGCATGGAATTGAAGTTTCCTGTGTCCTATTGGTCTAGAGACGTCATACATAGTGACACCATTTCATAACTCTAGAAAATTATCAATAAGAGGCTCAATATATACATTCATATCTTTAACTTGGTATTTACCTAGTTGAATGAACAACAACATTACATAATTATTGTGCCATTTTACTGCAAGATTTATAATTACATGCAGATAACTATTAAATGATCAAATACTTAGAACAATGATTTCCAACATAATGTGCTCCCTCTTTATTTACATCCATGGAGGAATTTTATTGTTGATGACAAAAATAGGCCAAACAGAGTAAACAAATCTTAGCTCTCCAAATGGATTAACACCGTCCGCTACCAATGAAAGCTTGATATTTTGAGGTTCTTCGATAAAGTGTAGAGACTTTTCCTCTATGTCCTTAAATGCAGAACCATCCGTAGGCATTCGAATAATGTCATATCGACTCCTATTGCATGCATGGTAATCCATAAATTGTGCCAAGCTACTACACCTGAAAAATCTTTGCAAATGTGGTATAATGGGGATGTAATGAAGAACCTTGCGAGACACCTTTTTTGTTATTTAATCTGTTCGATATCTAATCATATGACATTCAGGGAATTATGTTGCAAATTCATGTTTTTTATGATAAATAATATGATCATTGGGACATACATCTATTTCTTGATACTCCATTCTAATATATTTCATAGTGGCACATAATTCTCGGTATGAGCGAGTGAGAATATTCGATGGTGGTAGCAAAAATGCACTTATCAATCTATAGAAAAAATACAAGTTGTTACTATTAATAATATTTATGCTACATGTTTCACCCTTTAATTACTATAATGACATATATGACATACCTTATCATACATGACATTGTTATGGTGGATAAACCATTCATAACATTCAAGTTCAACAACAACAATACAACAAAGAGAAGAGTTGTTTGGGAGCCTTCGTAAAGGGTCGTGTCTGCCTTCTCAAGTAGAGGTATATCATGGATGACATCAATGTCATCCTGATCATCATCATCTTGATCATCATCATCAGTTGCGCCAGTACCAAATGTGTCATGGATCAATATATTAGTAACATCATCTTCAAATGTGTTATCTAGCGTATGATCGTCATCTTCCATGGGATCATAATCTTTAGCTTCAATATTCACACCTCCATGATCCTCCACTTACAAAACCATATTCTCCATATTCACACCTTCATGGTCCATATCACATACTTCCTTTGGGAGGTCGACCTATATAAAAATGATGAACACAAATAAACCATGATAATGATCTCATCATCAAGTGTATTTCATATATATATATTAATTGTTAAATAAATATAATGAAAAACTTACCAATTGATGATAATCAAACCCCCCTTCAATGTGACCATTATCCCTACAATTTCTCTTAGCTATTTTGATTAGCAATCTTCTAGTGTTTAAGCCCTTACAATTTTAGCAGGGACAATAACATTTTCCATCGCCTTTTCTTTTGAAGTTAGACCACAATCTATTGATTGTATCTCCATTCTAATCTTCACTTAGGTTGTCTGACATGATCCTTCTTCACTTAGATTATCTATAACCTAATTATATATATAAATTGAAAATTTAGTTATGAAATGATGTTTTAGTATAGTATACCAAATTGAAATACTTCTTCTATTGTAGTCTTCCACCTCAAACTCTTTCCTATTGTGGCAAGAAAGAAAGATATTCAAATAATATAGAAGTTTGTAAATCAAAATAAAATATCATATATATTATACACAAAATATATAAGAAGTGCATCAAATTTGACCAAGCACTACTGGGAGCTAGACCCGACAACAAATGGACTTGTGATGATTTTCACAATAGTACATTTGTTGCAGGGTAAGGTCCTAGTAGTGCTTAGGAAAATCTGCATGGTGAAGGTTGTATATGTTGTATATGTTGTGTGTGTGTGCGTGCATAAAAAAGGGGGCCTTTATATTTGATCTTAAAATGAAAAATATGCCTATCTAATGCTTTTTGAGGGTGGAGGGAATAGAAATTGGAGGAAACTTCAGACCACAAATGGAGGCAAGTTATTGATTGAGGGTGCAGAGAACAACACCCGTCAGTACTTTTATTGAATTGTAAATTTCAATTTTCAACCATTATGTGAACATAGAACATGGATGTAATCTCAGAAAATAACAAAATGTAGAGATGAAAGATTACTTATTTTTTTATTCTACATTACTTACTATTTCAGTGCACGTTCCACGTGCAACTTGATCAAGTCTTGTTTGATGCTTCAATTTTGTGTTGACTGTCCTCTAGAAGTACACAATTTTGTTTTCAGCAAACTCCAAGAGATTTGATCAGAGAAGGTATATGCACAAGTGAAAAACATGCAGATTTGACCAAGCACTACTGGGAGCTTGACCCAGCAACAAATGGACTTGTGATGCTTCTATCAAAATAGTACATCTGTTGCTGGGTAAGCTCCCAGTAGTGCTTAGGCAAATCTGCATGTTCATCACCTGTGCATGTACCTTCTCTAATAAACTCTTATACATTCATTTAATATTTATTCATATGCATTGATCCCTATAATTTATTACATGATTCTTTTTAATTATTTCCCCCTCATATGAAAATTAAATATTACAATATGCTTATATCTAAGGTGTGTGGGGAAAACCCTTTCGAGAGAAGAACCCCACCCACTAAAATTCACCCAATATGTTATTCAAAAAATAACAATAGAATAAAATAATTGTTGAGAAAGATCATCATAGGATTATCAAAAAATCAATATCCAGAGGTAACTCAACATTATAAGACTCTTGCATTCAACCTTCATCTCATGCACCTAATAAATAGGAGATAAAATACATGAAATTGAAAAATTACATTACAAAACAATGAGCTAAAACTACCTTAAAAAGTAGTACCCAATTTATATACAAAACATGTAACTAATGAATTGTGTTTTTCTTCTCATCTTCACTACCAAAATAAT
>MU223399.1:880039-892743 GCA_018584345.1 Thuja plicata
AAATTTCCCAACAAGAACCAAAATGTTGTGAATGATGGCATTGTAGACAATGTGACTCCTAAGCCTTCCAAGGCTGCCTTTAATCTCACTACCATGATGCAAGCAACCAAAGCCACTAAACAGGCTGCGATAGATTCCAAACCAAGTACTTCACAATTTTCTGGACCTAAACCTTGGGCTCCTAGGCCCAAGCGTGAATTCACTCCTTTAGGAGAACTTCTTGAGGCAGTTTACAAGACTCTTATGGACAACCATTTACTCACTCCATTGGATAATTCATGACCTTATGATCCGCAACCAAGACCCTCTTGGTGGAATGAATCCACTTATTGTGATTTTCACCAAAACAAAGGTCATAAAATGGCTACTTGTCTTAAATTACGGCATACAATCCACGATCTCATTGATAGTGAGGTTATTGCTATGGGAGGTCACAAAAAAAATTCTGATCACCAAGCTTTCAAAGACCCATTTCCTCCTCATGGAAAAGGTGAATCATCTAAAGGCAAAAATACTGATGCTAAGGTCAACTATACATATACCAATAATGACAATGCCATTAATATGGTTGAACTTGTTGATGCTGGATATTGTAATGTCATCATTCTCAAGGGAAAGGAAGATACTTCCAAGTCTAAAACACCTTTCATTTTGCGAGGGTCTACACCTCCATCTTTTGAACAAGGACAGTCTCAAGTCAGTGCTAATGTTGTTACTTGATCTCGCGCTAAAATCATTCTCAAAGGCCCTGAGCCTTCTATATCTACATCAAATCAACCTTCAGACAAAGCTAAGGTTGACTCTACCAATAAGAATCCAAAAGTGGGTTCCTCATCTAATGTTGCCAATTATAGCATTCTTGATCAATTGCAACGTACTAATGCTCAGATAACTATTTTCGAGCTTCTAAAAATCTCCCCTGCTCATAGGGAAATCCTGGACAAAGCCCTCACTGAGGCAAATGTCCCAAAAGATCTTGATCTCTACCGGTTTCAATCCATGGTAGGTCACTTGACCTCCTCACATTACTTGTCTTTCTCTGAGGAAGATGACCATTCTTTGAGTCACCCACATAATAACCCTCTGCACATCGAAGTCATGATTGGTCCAAAGCGTGTTCGCCGTGTTCTCATAGATAATGGCGCTGGCCTAAATATTTTGTCTGCTAGTTTCCTTATTGAGTTAGGCTATGGCGAAGATTGCATTGATTCTTGCAAAAAGATTACCATTAAAGCCTATGATGAGGAAGAACGTAAATCCAAGGGGCTAGTTGTGTTGCCAATTAGAGTTGGTCCTGTTGAATGAGATGTTGTTTGTCAAGTGCTTGACATTCCTTTGGCATACAATATTCTATTAGGAAGGACATGGATCCATGAAATGTAGGCTGTCCCTTCCACATACCATTAGTGCATTAAGTTCCCATTCCAAGGATCTGAAGTGACTATACCTACTAATACATGCTATGATTGCAATGCCCTCACAAAATCTGCTGACATCTTTGTGCCTACCAACAGAGAATCTATTAAACTCCTTGAGAATAAATTAAAAGAAATAGAAAAGAGTCTGAAACTCAAAGAAACTAATATGGGAGGATATTAGATTGAACCTGTGCTATCTATTACATCTTTTCCTTTGTCTCCACGTTCTTTTGGGAGACCTTCTAAGAGCACTAAACCTTCTACGGTTCCTCCTCCAACAAAGTATGGTGGTACCTTTGTACAGGCCACAGTACCATTAGAAGAAGAAGCCGAAGACAGAGCTATCAAAGCTTGGATCTATAAAGGGGAAGACAATTCTAAACAAACCACTCCTCTTTATGACATAAAACCTGAGCAATATGGCAAAGGTCTATCTATTATGCAACATTTTGGCTACAAAGGAAATGGTCCCATAGGTGCAAATCATAAGGGCTTGATTGCACCACTTGAAGCTATTGGTT
This sequence comes from Thuja plicata, assembly GCA_018584345.1. Taxonomy (NCBI): domain Eukaryota; kingdom Viridiplantae; phylum Streptophyta; class Pinopsida; order Cupressales; family Cupressaceae; genus Thuja; species Thuja plicata. Next base: position 881,979 of record MU223399.1, read on the forward strand.
GTAGAACACGCGACACTACAGGTATAGGCTTCTGGAAACTCACATTCCAACTAGGAATAAATAATTTTGTACCTCGAGAAGATAAGAAACCAACACCTGAAGAAACACCTAAAAATGAAGAACCTAAAGACAGCTCTGATGAGGATACTTTTCCTTATCCTATTCCTCCAGACCTGGCAGCATTCTTTGCTGAGCCAGATAAATTTATACTGCATGTCAATACAGTAGACATTGACAGCGATTCTGATACCACCACTTCACTTGCTCCATTAACTTATGAGGAGTGGAAAAAAAAATATACTCTAAATCCTGGTCATCAAGGTGATTTATACATACCACCACACTTTCAAAAATAGTTTGACCAGGAATTCTAGTCACTTCTCATTACACAAGAGGTAGCTGATGCTACAAAAAGTATTGAGGTACCTAGGTCAGCAGGTGCTCATCTGACCATAGTAGAGGTTCTAGGTAGAACTCATCCCAACTGGGGACAAAGGGTTGATTTCACTCATGTTCTTGATATGACACCTAATGATGAAACAAACTCCCATGAATATGAGTTTGACAACTTGTCATATGCCACTTCTGACAGAGATACAGATACACCTAATGCATATGAAAACCTTATCAAAGTAGGTGAATGGTCTAGTGTAGGGTCACATGAGTCTGACTCCCTAGATGTTAACATGTTGTCTACTACAGTCGCTAGGAATCAAAGGAATTTGACTATACCTCTAGATGAGATCGCTTTGGGTCTCGACTTGCTTGTCCATGCCTTTGATGATTATACCGTGAATGCACTTGAACCCATCACTCCTCTTTCACTTGTCCATCCCAAGCTTATAGACTGGAACTCTACCTCCCCATCTAACGAAGTCCTTACATTCTAGAATGATTATGCTCTTGCCTATTACCTACACGTTGTCGAACCTATAACATCATCCACTAGTGAAGAAAGTGTCAATATGGCTGAGGCGGACATCAAGTATCTTAGTCACAAAATCAAAAGAAGAAAAAATAGGCGCTCTGATGGTGAAAACCACATTGTGGCAGTATCAAAGCCTAAAATAGTCAAAATAAAAGACGTATCCAAGGGTGAAAACCTCTCCGAGGTGCCCAAGGATGAGATACTTGATGCGCTTCTGAGTCATTTTCAGGAGAGGTCATCTGTGCTTATTGAACCAACTCAACCTATCAACTTGGGTATGGAGGTAGAACCTCAAATTATTCACCTGGCACAATCACTATCAGAGGCAGAAAGAGAGGAATTCACTACATTCTTCAAAAGCAAAAAGATTAACTTTGCATGGAAATATTCAGACATGCCAGGATTAGACCAATCTAATCATACACCATTTATCCATTGCACCAAGTGTTAAGCCCGTCAAGTAGAAGCTTCACAAAATGCATCCACATGTAGCTCTACTTGTCAAAGATGAATTGGAGAAATTGCTTAAGGCAATGTTTACCAGAGTAATTGATTATGCAGAGTGGATCTCTAATATTGTTCTAGTACCAAAACATGATAAATCTATACGAGTCTGCACATACTTCAGAGACTTGAATTTGGCATGTCCTAAGGATGATTTTCCATTGCCTAATATTGATATGATCATAGATATGACAGCAGGGTATGAAATGTACTCACTAATGGATGGTTTCTCTGGCTATAACCAGATAAAAATTGCGCTAGAGGACCAAAAGAAAATTGCCTTCACATGTGCCTAGGGCACCTTCTATTGGAATGTCATGCCCTTTGGACTCAAAAATGCCGGTGCTACATATTAGAGAGCTGTTACCACCATATTTCATGACATGATGCATAAAAAAATGGAAGATTATGTGGATGACACTTGAGCTAAGAGCATGCACCGAAAGAAGCATCTTGCCGATCTAGGTCCTATACTAGATCGTATGGAACAATTCAGTCTGAGGCTCAATCCTAAGAAATGTGCATTTGGTGTAACATCTAGAAAATTGCTTGGCTATATCATCTCTGCCAAAGGCATTGAAGTGGATCCTACAAAAGTACAAGCTATTATGGAAATGTCACCACTGAAAAATATAAGACAAATGAGAGGGCTTCAAGGCCGACTGCAGTCTATCCGGTGTTTTATCTCTCAAATGGCGGACAAGTCACAACCATTTACCAAGACTTTACACAAGGGCGTGGCTTAACAATGGAACAAAGAATGTGATGAAGGGTTCACACAAATCAAATAGTATCTTGCAATCCCGCCAATCTTGATGCCTCCTATTCATGGGAAGCCACTTATACTTTACATATCTGCTACAGATACATCATTAGGTATCCTATTGGCTCAAGAGGATCAAAACAACAAAGAAAGGGCTATCTATTACATTAGTCAAACTCTGGTCTCATATGAAACAAAATATTCAGCTATAGAGAAGGCTTGCCTTGCAGTGGTATTTGTTTCACAAAAACTGTGACATTATATGCTGGCTCATACTACACGTCTAATTGTTAAAATTGATCCTCTGAAATATTTGCTCAATAAAGCTACCCCCACAGGTAGAATAGATAAATGGGTCATGCTTCTCAGTGAATTTGATGTTGAATATGTAGAAAGGAAAGCCATTAAGGGATAGGCAATAGCAGATCAGTTGGCAGAAGCACCTCTAGTAGATCATCAACCATTGCACATTGAATTTCCAGATGAGTCCATATTACTTCTCACACATCGATCATGGACTATGTTTTTTGATGGTTCATTTACCCAACAGGGCTCAGGTGCTGGGATACTATTCATTACACCTCAAAGGTACTCTTTACCAAAAGCATATAAGATGTTGTTTCCTTGTACAAACAACATTGCTGAGTACAAAGCCCTAATCAATGGTATGAAGATCACCCTCAAGTGGCGAGTAGATGAACTCAATGTTCTTGGAGATTCACAGTTAGTCATCAATCAAGTAAATGATATCTATCAAACAAGGGATGACAAGTTGGTGCCTTATAAATGGTTGGTTGATGACCTCAAAAAGTATTTTACTCACATCACATTTCAACAGGTTCCAAGGGCGGATAATAAAGCAGCAGATGCCATGGATACTCTTGCCTCCATGCTACAGATGCTGAAAAATAATTTTTGACATGAATTCCTAGTGGAAACGTTACACTACCCAGCCTATGATTCCCCTGATTCCCAGATGATTTGTTCTATCATAGGACATAACTCATCTTGCTACCATCATATCTTTTCCTACCTTCATGACCAGATTGTTCCGGACACTTACTTCCAGAATGAGAAGCGTCACTTAATCCGCAGTGCTTCATGGTTCATCATCATCGCTAATGACTTGTATAGATGTGGTCTAGACGGTACCCTCCTTAGGTGTTTAGAACCCAATGAATCCAAATGAGCGTTAGTAGAGGTGCATGAAGGCATCTATGGGTCCCACTCTAACAGCCTGACATTGGCCCGTAAACTTATTAGAGCTGGTTACTATTGGCCAGATATGGAAAAAGAAGCTACATAGTTTGCCAAGTCTTGCAAACAATGTCAACTACATGGTAATCTGATTCATACTCCAGCCAAGGAGCTTATTCCATTCATTAATTTCTGGCCATTTCAACAATGGGCCTTTGACTTAGTGGGTCAGATTTACCCCTCATCCTCCAATGGACATAAGTTCATTATCACAGCTACAGACTATTTTACCAAGTGGGTGGAAGCAGTCCCTCTCACTATTGCCAATGGTAAATTAGTAGCTATGTTCATTCTCAACTACATCATCTGCAGGCATGGTGTATCCTCATCAATAATCACTGATAATGGGGGACAATTTAAAAACAAGGATTTGATAGAGCTATGCTCTAAGTTTAAAATTACTCAACATTGGTCTTCCATCTATTATCCTCAGGGTAATGGACAGGCAAAAGCATCCAACAAGACAATCCTTAAAATATTGCATCACACAGTGCATAAATCTGGACGAGATTGGCATCTCTGGATCAATCCAGCTCTCTGGGCATACAAGACAAGTATAAGAACACCAACAGGGGCTACTCCCTATGCTTTGGTTTATGGAGCAGACGCTATGTTACCAATTGAGGTTGAGATTCCTTCTTTGCGAGTCTCTCTGAAAGGCCTCATTACTGATGATAACAGAATATCTTGGCTACAAGAGCTAGAATTACATGATGAACGTCACCAAGTGGCGTTCGATCATCTTTGAGCATACCAGAAGAGGATGTCCAAGAGCTATAACAAGAAGGTTAGACCAAGGGATTTCCAAGCGGGTGACCTTGTTTTGAGGGAGAACCCTAAGAATCAGCAACATCGAATCCAGAAAGGGAAGTTTGAACCAAATTGGCTTGGTCTGTATGTTGTCACTATAGTGTTTGGGTCTAGTACCTATCAAATTTCTACTACTGAAGGAGAACAACTCAAAGAGCCCATCAACGCTCTTCATTTGAAGTGGTTCTACAACTGAGACATCTTCAGTGTGCTCATGTATATACTAAAGTCCTAAAAAAATTCTAAAAATCAGAAAAAGTCCTGAAAAAATGATCATCTTAGTGAAAACCTAGCGATAGGCGCTTTGATGTATCTCCAAAAAAAATCGTATATTCCAAAAATACAAAAAAAATTAAAAAATTGAAAAATACAAAAAAAAAAAGAGAAAAAAAAGAAAAAAGGTGCCATTGATGAAAACCTGGAAAACAGACGTCATGGTGGAAAAAAAAATAATTTCTGCCAAGAAGGTGAAAACCTGGTAAATAGGCGCCTCTTTTTCCACAATGCTATATCTATCACAACACCACTTGGCTTTATGCATTTGCTTTCCTACATTTTCTTTCCTGCTTACATCTGCTTTCAGTTCCCGTCAAGACACCAACTCGCATGGATTGAAACTGGTCATACTCTCAGAACAACCCTCCTGATCTAGGGGGCACTGTCCTATTATCTTTTAAGGATCTTCTTCATATTAGTCACCAGTGGTTCTCACTACGTCTGCCTACTGATGTATAGCTTATACTTTGATCTTCACTTGAGCATCTCTCTCACGTCAGTCACCAGTGGTTCTCACTGTGTCTGCCTACTATCGCTATTCTATCGAGATTGCTCACATTTGTTTTCATTGGAGTTATACTCAACCACTCTATCTATCGATACTCGGTCTTGATGATTCTATGATTTTGTTTGTACATATCTTTTGGTCACTTTCGTGACACTCTGGTTCCTTTGCAAACCCTCCCGACTTGACATTGATTCAGTGCCATAGACTCGGGGGCAACCAAATCTCATTTTTCCTCACAACATACGTCAAGTCAGTCATCGTTACTTGGGGGCACGGGCCCCCCATTTGATCACATCTTTGGTTTACATCTAGAGTCAGTAATCTTGTCGTTTCTCAAGGAAAACTTGCTACTGACACAAACTGGTGTTTTTCAACACCACCATAAATAGTGTTTTTTAACACTATATTTGGACACGTCTGTGTTTTTTAACACACATTAGATATCTCACACGTAAACATCTATCGATAACATTCAAACAAAATGCACTCACAAGCACAACAATGTTTTTCAACACTTCTAAACATGAACATATTCAAAAACTTTGAAACTAACTGAGCTATGCTTGAATATTTCTTTGTATGCTGTCTATTCTTATGGATTTCATTGATATTTTCTTTGCCTGCTGCTAGTTGGTATAGTCTCGATGATCTGGTAACATCAAATAAACAGGGTGTATGTGATAAGAGCTCCCGCACTAAGGTGGAACAACCTCACACCCCTCGATCTTGTTTGTTTGTATGCCATGGTGAGGTCAGTACTATCTCCTTGCCTGTTATTTCTCTGTTTGTTATTGATCTATTTGTTTACGCATGATTGCACTCATGGTTATCTTGGCTTTGAAATGCCTCAATACTGGTGTACTCTTGCAACATTAACATGAAACAATGTTCAGGTAATCTTGGCTTTTGTGCCCTGGTGCTTACGTACATTTCCTACATTTTATCCGATGCAGGTCATATTCATATCCTCATGGTTGCATTGTGGTGCCAGTGAGGGTTGTATCGAATTTTCTATTCCAAAAAAAAAATTAAATGCTCAATGATGATGATTATACGATAGGTCTCACAACCATGTCCTAGAGTTGCACTTTCACATTGCATCTAGCATAGGATTGCATTTTCATTCTAGACTTGCATTGTGGAAGTAATTCGGTGTTCTCTTCATTGCATTCTCCTGGGTTCATTCATCGAAGAGTTCTTCTTCATTGTTCTGGTTTCATCAAGACTACACAAGTGTTCGATCCTCGCTCTCGATTCTTCACATGTTCTTTTGGTTAAACATTTGTCATCCCGCATGAGATGTTAGTACCATACATATTTATATTCACAACTCATTGTCATCTATACATTACATTTGCATTTTTCATTTACACTTTGCATTTACATAAATCATAACATGTGCATTTCATACATTTACATATATTCCAAACTTGTTCATACATTTGCATACATTCAAATCATCTGAACATCTAAGCATATAGGAAAACATCTCATGAAAGACAATATACAATATGTGATGATACCAAAAGATGAGCTCATATATATATATATATATATATATATATATATATATATATATATATATATATCCAATGTGTCGATACAAATACAAATGGTGCTACTCGAGCATGATCTATCTCAAAATGCTGATATAAATACAAGGATTGCAACGCATCAGATATATCCTATGATCTCATCTATCTACCTATCAATACCTAACTCTGGCCCTCTCCCTCGTCACCTGGAGGAGGTGGAGGTGGGGCCCTATTTGGTGGAGGTGGCATCTCTGCTCCCTCTGATCATCTGCCATAGGTCAAGAATCTTGCCACCTGAGATGCCTCATCAGGTACCGCCCCTATATATGACGCATAGTAATACGCCACTCTAGCTATTTGATGTCACACCTCCTCCTATGCTGAACGGATCTACTCTCGGAGATCCTGTATCTCCCGATCTTTGTCCAGTAAATGTGCATCTCACATAGCTACTTGTATGGTCAAATCTCCCACCTGTCTCAAGAGCTGTCTAACTCTCTCTCGAGACTGCCGCTATGGATCCTGTGCTGTATCCTACGCAGGCTGATCCTCCTACATAGGATCCTCTTGCTGTACCTCCTCCTATGGGGGTACCTACTTCTCCTCAGCTATCTACTCTTCCGTTCATCATCGGGACTGCCTTGTACTACCACTGCCACTGGCCCCAACATCCATCCCCATATGTCATGCGGGGATGTCTACCTGTATGGTCTGAGGTTGGGGACCCTGCTGTAATCCCGACTGTGCTCTCTACTGTGGTGGGGGCATCTACATCTGCTGTACCACCTGTGGCTAAATGACCTGGGGCTATACTATGTGCCCTCGGCCTGCTATGCCAACCAGATCTATGAACCTTAGGAACGGATGTGTAACGAAGTGCTCCTTGTACTCAACGGTCACACCGCCATTTGCCACATCTCATAGGTAATCCCACTGCACTGGGACCAATGCACGAATATCTATCATCATGCATCCCTGGTCTAGCTTCGTTAGCCAGCCCCTCTGAACCTCATCAGTAAATCTGGCATAAGCAGTATACTCCTGCGATATGTCTTGCGGTCGAGCGAACTACTGCCATATCCACTTCTACAGAAATCTCTCAATAACAGTGATAGTATGACCAATCATTGTACATGAGAAAAACATATGACTCAGTTGCTCTGCCACATCATCCCAGGCCTCTGTAAGTCTCCATGGCCTCCAAACTATTGCAGCTAAATCATTGAGCTGAGCTCGCCACTGATCTAACTTACCCAGCACTAGCTGGGTAATAATGCCCTTGTATCGGCAAATGTAAGGCTCTAATGGCTGCCTTATATCCTTGCATATAGGCCTGGTCACGAGAAGATGCTCCTAGGCCCATACCTGTAAAACAAAAACTCCTGCTGCCATGCTCTTCGCCTCTCGATAGGCGATCTCATGCATCTCATGATACATGTGTGCTAACATGCACTGACTCCATCCATAATGTCAAGGTCGTGCTAGTATCAGCTGCAACATCCTACCCCAGCCACACTCTAGATCATGCTGTCCACGATCTGGCATCAGGTAGCACCCAAGGAACCATGCTAGAACCACTGGTAACCTGTGGGTCGGACCATACTCACTAATCAAATCCTCCCATGGGATCACCCTACCCATAACAAGGTCATCCTAAAAAACCTCCCTCAATGCTGTTGTCCCCAACCTGGGCTGTGTCTCATACTCTACTCAAACACCGTGGAATGGTATCCTCAAAATTTGGTATATATCCTCGGCAGTAACAGTCATCTCCCCCTGTGGTAGATAGAAAGTGTTCGTTTCCGAATGGAAATGCTCTACCAAAGTTCTTAACAATCCGTGATTTACCCGAATCTTGGGTACATCACATAGTGAACTCAATCCCAAAGTACCTATATGTGCTGTCTCGACATCATCCAACTGTGATACCAATCTAATGATGGCCTGGTGGTGCGATCTGAATGCAATGTCTGGAAAGTCAACCTGCAAGACATACAAACAACAGAGCACGATCAGTAATCTGAGATAATCAAAGCGTAATGAGATAATAAATCATTCAAGACATCCTATAGACAGTAACAACACTGATNCCAAAGTACCTATATGTGCTGTCTCGACATCATCCAACTGTGATACCAATCTAATGATGGCCTGGTGGTGCGATCTGAATGCAATGTCTGGAAAGTCAACCTGCAAGACATACAAACAATAGAGCACGATCAGTAATCTGAGATAATCAAAGCGTAATGAGATAATAAATCATTCAAGACATCCTATAGACAGTAACAACACTGATGCAAAAGCTATTGGACGCGACACCGACTAATTTCATGTTCTTTTTGACCACTTTTTCCCATGCGAAGAAGCAGATTTTCACGTGAAGAAGTTCTCTTTCGCGTGAAGAAGTTTTTCGGTTTGTGTGACATTGACCTTTCACGCAAACTTTAATGGCCATTCGCGTGAGAAAACACCCTCTGTAAGGGTTTCTCGCATGAACATGGGTACTTCCCCGCACGAGATTCCTCACCGACTGGCGTGAAATGCAATTTCTTCATGTGAGATTTCCCTACGGGCCGCACGAAGAAACTACTTCTTTGCGCGAAGACCCGCAACTTAGTTCTTAAAAATATGAAAAAACAAAGAAAAATCGACAGAAATTGAAGAAATTTGACATACAAAGAGGTTTATCAACTACTTACTGGAGGTCTGTATGCTGCGGGTCGGCTATGTCACCTCGATTGCTCGAATCGGTGAGTGCTGTAGGGGACCACCATTTTGTTTTTTTCTTAGAGCTCAATTCTCACAAAGTCAAAGGTTGAAATGATTTGAAAATGACCCTTTTCATCCTTATATAGGTTTTGACCTAATTTTTCAAAGTGCTCTGTTTTGCGCAAAAACTTCACCATTACCTAATTTGACAACTCTGAATCCATTTTCGTGATCAAAATCAAAATCTGACACTTCTATATAGCTCAAAATCACATTTTAAAATTTTTGGGACCGACGCGATCGGACACTTGTGCAGTCGACTTTCTGACATCGCTTTCTTGTCAGAATCTTATCTCATCATCATTTTCTCAAATCTTTGACTTTTTTCCTCAAAAGTCAACTCTAGTCAACTCTAGTCAACCCCAGTCAAACTTGGTCAACTGGACCTTGAAATCGCTCAAAATTGATCCTGAATCTTCTAAATTCTTCCATAGTATGTTCTGAGTTCTTCTTGATCTCTGATTCACCATCTATCTGTATTTTTTGCTCTCCATCATCACTATGGCGTGTCATATTTCCATTTCGCTCCCGAGGGGGCAGGATGATTACATCATTGAATCTATCCCAATCTGATCTGATTTTCAAAAGTCCTCATTGCTAGGGGCATCTCATCACTTGGGGCATGTTCAGTTTTTTGTACTTCATAGTCAAAACTGGATACTCCACAATCAATAAGGGCATCTTTGTTCCTTACATCTTGTCATCTATTAAGTATCTGAGCAATCTAACTCATATTCTTGAGGATCAAGCTCCGTTCTAGAGATGGTTCTCGAAAAATAATCTTTTGGGACAGGCATCGGGGCAATCTAACCCTGACTCCTGATAATCAAGCTCTGTTCTGGAGATGATTCTAAATCTCTATCTGCTATCTTTTGAGACAGGTATCGGGGAAATCTAACCTTGACTCCTGAAAGTTAAGTCTCGTTCTGGGGATAGCCTTGTGAAAGATGTCAATCTAACCAGTGTCTTGGCAATCTAACCTAGATATTGGGGGACTAAGCTTCATTCTGGAGATAGTCCTAAAATCTCTATTAATTATCTTGTTGGACAAGTATCAGGGCAATCTAACCCTGACTCCTGAAGGTTGAGCCTCATTCTGAGGACATTCTTGTTAAAGATATCAAATCTATTTAGGTATCAGGGCATTCTAACTTGGATCCCTGAGGATCAAGCTTCGTTCTGAAGATGACCCTCGAAAACTCTATTTGACTGATGTCTCGGCAACCTAACCTAGACTTCAGAGAGTTAAGCTCTATCCTGGAGATGGCTCTGAAATCTTCACCAATTGTTCAAATCTATTCTTTTGTGCTTCAAGCATCAGACTATTCTTTGAATCAATGCGCTGCTCGCACATCAATTCAAAGAGGGGCAAAATGTAACACCCCAAAATTGGCATCTTGCAACCCTAACCAATT
>MU223399.1:893407-909563 GCA_018584345.1 Thuja plicata
ATTGCAATAAGATAGTTTCAATTTCTAGAATAATTGCATTGAAATCATGTCTTAGACTAAGCTCACATCTTTCATTTCTTAGAATAATCTTGCATTGTATTGCATTCATGGAGAAAAATCCTTCATTCCATGATTGGTCTATGGTTGTGAGACTCTCGTTCTGAGAGCTATTTCAAAAACCCTGTCTGGATAGAAGGCAACAGGTCGAATCATGCAGGCAGATAGGATAAATAATCTCATATTCAGTCTTGTGTGTATCTGGTGAAGAAGGACTATGTTGAAGTGTATGGTGAGTTAACAAGGCCAAATTTACCACATACAAGATCGATGTTGTTAAAGGTTGCAGAATTTACTTGGAAATTGTCTATAGCCTTTTTATGTTGTGTATATCTTGCAACCATGACATTTCATGAGACCATTTCTTTGAGGAAATCAGGAAAACAATTCACATGCCTCATGATATTCTTCCACAATATGTATTCATGTCGATCAGGGAAATCACAACTACAATGTTAGACAAAATTCCTCTATCTCAAGAATGATTTGAAGGATGTCCATACCCTGTTCCAAAGCTCCCATTTTTCCATAGGTAGTGAAGATGTTGGCAGAGGTTGTGAAATCTTTATAACCGCCAACTGCATTTTCTCAAATACAAATATACAGACACATGTTAAGGGGTTAAAAAGTCACCTGCACTTCCTTCTCCAAGGAAAGCCCAGGGAGAAACATAGTTATTTGCATTTAATATCTCTTCATATAAAAATATAATAAAAAAAGATCCATCTACACCAGGTGCTTTGGTTTTGGATCCATATGTAGTAGAAGAAGAAAAAAACCATCATCATTTATGTGGTACTAGCTTAATCCCATGAGGAAAGTTGTAATATATTTTTAGCCTTTCATATTAAAGCATTTATAACTGAAAACTAAGGACATTAGCAGTCTATTTTTCATTTTCATGTGAATTACTCCTAGTAGTACTAAGTATTGAACCATTACAGATCACATAGTGGGTCTGAATAGCAATCACATGATTTGGAACCCAACTTCAAAATTTTAGTTGCTTGAGCTAGAGGATAAATTGAAATTTAAGCTTAACGAGGTTGGTAAAAATCTTTAACTAAAAGAAGCATACAGAGGATGGAACAAGCCAACAAACAAGCCAAAAGATAGTTGTAGGATTTCTAGATAAAATGACATATAACCAGATATATAAAAATCTAGATCATATAAATTACCTTCTACCAAGTTAAGTTTGATTCTTAGAAGGACTAGGAACTTTTTCCCATTTCGCATTTCCTACTCCACTCTCTAAATAAAGATTTAATTGTTCACCTTTAAGAGAAGGTAGACACGACATATTACTTATTTTGTTATTCTACAGTACTTACTATTTTAGTGCATGTTCCACCTGCAACTTGATCAAGTCTTGTTTGATGCTTCAAGATAAATGCGATGACCTTATGGCAAGACATATTGTCAATTAGTGCTAAAATACTTAGTCATCATAGTGTTGACTGAGCCAATAGTGTAACCCGAGCAGTTACTATGTAACCCGAGAAGTGATAGTGTCGATTGAGAAGGTAGTGGTAATCAGAGTAGCCCGAGTGACAGAGAACTGAGTTTTGCCCAAGTGACAGCATAATGCCCGAGTGCCAGTGTATTTCTAGAATGGATTACTGGACACAAGTGATAACTTTGGGCTGACCTAGCTTATATTTTTAAATGGTTATTTATCTTATGGAAGCCAACTTACAGTTGTATTTGGTTTGGATATGGTATAATTATAAAGTATTTTGTTTATCCAAAATGTGTGTGAGTAAAGAAGAATAGATGTGAGCATGTATGCGAATATGAAGAAGTAGTTTGTTTAAGAGGCTACAATAGAGACTCATCCATCACAGACAAGCGATTTTTTTATATCATTGGATCTTATTCAGCAAATCAGAGTTGCATTGAAGATCATCTACTGGTTCATCCTAACAGGTGCATCAACAAAATACCCAAACAAGGTGGACCTAACAGTCCTTTATAAATATCCTAATAAAATTGCATTACTTGATTGTATTGTATCAAATCCTCTCACAAGGTGGACCTAACAGTCTTTATTTCTCCTAACAGGGCAGGCCATCAGAAGTGGTCAATTGTAAACTTTAACAGGCTAAATTTGTACTGCAATAATAAATCTTGTGGGTACCATCCCCACCCCAGTTTTACTTTCTATTTGGAAGGTTTTTGGGTAACCAAATATTTTGTCAACCATTGTGGATGTTTTATTTCTTTTCATTTCATGCATGCAATCAGATTAGATAATCTAATATTGGATTAAAAGGATTAAGTTTTATTGGTTCGTGATTCACCCCCCCCTCTTAGTCACATTGACTCAACATATTTCCAACAATTGGTATTAGAGCATAAGGTTCTCTTTATAAAAGTTTAATAGCTTGAGGAAAGATCAGAGGCAATGAAAATATACATACTGGAGAAATCCATTGAAAATGAAAAGATAGATCTACAAGTTACCATGGATCAGCTCAAGAAACTCAAGGAGAAGCTCTCTCTTTCCCTGAAAAGAAGAAAAGATTTAGCAATACATATGAATGAAAAAAGTTACACAGAAGAAAGAATTGACGACTTACACAAAAAAAGAATTTCAGAAGAAGTAGATGCAGCAATTGAAGACCTAACTACAAAGAATGTCAATTTACATGAAGAAGTCAGAAAATTGAAAAAAGAACAAGAAATTCATTCAGTCAGAATATGTGATGTCATAGAACAAAAGAGTCAAGCAGAAAATGACAGAGAAATGGAACAAGAAGATAAAATATTGCTAAGTACAAGATTAGAATAAAAATAAAATTAAATCCATCATTTGTCACTCAAGCAAGAAGATATGATAAATCAAATCAATAATGTAAATCAAGAAGTTATCAATCTAAGAACAAAAAATGAAAGATTGCAGAATGATCTCAATACTGAAAAATAGACCAATGAGAGTATGATGAATTCACAAGGAAGCATGGATCAATTGATAGAGAAAAATCAACTCAGGCATCATGGACAGACTGGATTAGGTTATACTGAACAAGGTGAATGCTCACAACAAGGAACTCAAAAGAATAGAAGACCTACTTGTAATCATTATGGCAAGTTAGGACACACAAAAAACAAATGTTGGAGAAATGGAAAATAAAAGTTTAATGAAAAATGCTACAGATGCAACAAGCATGGACATAGGGCAGGTGAATGCACTAAGAAACCTAAGTTTGAAGGAAAATGTTTCAATTGTAACAAACAAGGTCACAAATCCTCCGAATGCAGAACTAAGAAATGTATCCCTGATGAACAACTAGTTAAAGCAATTTTTGGTTGGGATCGATTACAACACATGGAGTAGATGTTGTCACTGTGGTGAATATGGGCATATTGGTGCAAATTGTGTAAAGACTCACCACATAAAAATGAATCCTATTAAGAGATGTTATGTATGTAAACAACTCGGTCATCTAAGCAAGAATTGCATGAACAAAGAGAAAGTGGATATTGGTTTTGAGAAAGGAAAAGCAAAAGTTTCTGAAATAATAACTTAGATGAATCAAAAGTGGGTAAGGAAATCTCCTGAAAGTTCAGATCAAAACAATGAACGATTGGATGGCACCCAAAGTAGTGAATTGGATGGATCTACCATCTCTGAGTAAACATGCAAGGAGATTACTGGAACTATGCATACAAGACATCTTACATAAGTTCCAGACATGCTAGAAAGTCCAAATCAGTATATTGATGCACTGGGAAATATTATAGTTTTAACCGAGTCAACATCTCAAAAACACCCAAGTTGCACAGGCTTAACTGAGTTAAGTCGGGTTGTATGGTTTTGAGGATATTGAAGTTAGTGTTCGTCGAGCTTCATTCCAAGCTATGCTAGATACCATGTACATATCATTTAATGAAATCTCAATGGTAAATTTATTATAAAAGATGAATTGTAAGTGTTATTATTTACAAAGCTTTCAGTTTGCAGAGTGATACAATGCCTTAAGCAATTTAGAGCAAATTTGTATTTGAAAGTTGTAAGTTACAAAGTTTTATCAAGCCTCCAAGAATAATGGCATCCACATCAAGCTGCAAGGTTAAGAAAGGATCTGAGATGTTGGTCAGGAATGCAATCTGTGATCCTCCTAAGTTTAAGCTTCATCCAATAGTTGCAGAAGAGATCAACCCGATGGGAGCTCATTCCCTAATTCCTCCAAGGGTATTATTGATAAATGACAACTGAGCCTTCTATCATTGCACAATTCAACAACTTGGAACATTGGAAATTAAGAGTGCTTATGATAAAATCTATGATGCTAGAAGTTTGAAGCCTGAGAACAAAAATCTGGAATTCAAGGGTTTGACTCACATAATGCACATGCAATAGAATTTCTAGGTTAAGTAGATTAGGTTCATTCTGAGTTGTGTTCATGACATGCAGCTATGACTGGAGCAACCCGAGAAGATCACAAAGACAATGATACACCATGTTACTGGGTATCCTATGTTGGACATGTCCAAAGCTACCAAAACCCTACCCCAAGATGCCCTAGCTGAGAAGACTCTTTCTGAGTGGGACGATAGAGGCATGAGACTTAATGGATTAACTAACATGGAATTAAAGTTTGGGATTCATGTCATTGCTCAAAAAATCTACAACTCTAGCAGACCTAACAACATACCATGTGAGGCTGTGGAATTGGCGTACAAGGTGGTAAAGAGAAACCTCTCATTCGACCTTGCCAAGTTGCAACCCATCCAATTGAGCAAGAACATGGAAAAACATCTGGGAATCTAAGTCCAATCCATGTAAGTTTGGTTCTCTTCTTGTCTGCATCTTCTTTTACATTCATAAGTTTTTCCCTTCCAAAGGCATAGTTGTTTGGAAGAAGGATAAACCAATTATATATCAGATAAATGAGTTAGGAGACAATTTTGAGAGCATCATGGATGCATATTTTGAGGAATTCAAACAAAAGATGTAGAATAGGTATATAATTCCTAAACAATTGGTTGAAGACCATAATGATGATGTTTGTTTCCTAGTTGACTGCGATAAAGTATATATTTAGGCAGTCAGACTTAGGGTAGCATAGGTGAAACCTCTTGCATATGAGGTTAATATAGATGAGACTAAGAACATAATTTAAGCTCTTGTGAATGAGTCTATTGACCCCAAAGCACCTTAATTTGGTACATATGAAGAAGCCAAAAGGATAATTTCAATAGAGATTGAGATTCCTAAAATTCTGAAAAGAGGAAAGAAAAGGATGGAACAGTTTGGAAAGAAGTATGGAAAGACTTCTCCTTCTATCTCATTAAGATAAGGAGATGAAATCAAGAAAGAAGATGAAATATTTGAAAAGGAAGAGGAAGAGGTAGAAGTAGATCCTCCTAAGAAAAGAAAGAGGCTAATTCTCAAGAAAACACCTAAGGCCTCTACCCCTGTCCTCACAACCAGAAAACCAAGGAGATCAAGAAGAAAGATCATATTACCTAAGGAATATGAAGAAGAAGAAATCACATTCAAGAAGCCCCCACCTACCTTTGAGAATAAAATTGAAGCCTTAAGAGAAGGTAGTGGTATGAGTTCTCTGAAATCTCTGAATTATGCTTCCAGAACGAAGGATGAAAAAAAGAAAATCGAGGAAGCAGTTGTGGAAAAGATGACAAGATGGAAGTATGATCCATCCAAATTAAAGAGTCATATGCATGAAGACCTATTCAAGGCAGTATCTATCCCTTGGAGAAGTGTTGTCTGAATAGAAAAAGACATCAGAGAACATACATTGAGACAAATTATGCCTACTATAACAAACAAAGAGGTGAAAGAGGCAATGACTAGGTATGAAAGAAATCACACTCCAAGGTTCAAAACCTTTCAGGTATTGAATAAGAAGATAGAGGATGTGGTACAGACAACTACAAGCATATGGAAGACAGTCTTAGAAATAAAAGAAGTAGACAAGACTGAAGTACCAAGTTCAGAACTTCAAGGAGAAGACTGATGATACGGAATTACCTAAGGTAGAATCCATTGAAGCATCCAATGCAAAGAATATAGAAGTAGAGGTAATGTCATCTCTACCACAATCAACTATTCATGTCATCCTATCTCCGGGAAAAGATAAGTCTACTAAATCAACATCAAGACTAGTAGGAACTGAGCACTAGGCTCCACCTACTACAAGGACAAGCCTGACCGAGTCACATAAGGTATCTTTGAATGTTTCTTCAGTAAGCACAAATGCTACATTTGATTCAGACCCCACAGTTGGTGTGAAAAATGTCAATGAACTATTCCATCTGAATACAGGGGAAGGAAAGGAAGTAGATGATAGTGGAAAAGGTAAGGAAATTATTCCTTCACCCAATCCTAAAGACAGTGGAAAAGGAAAGGAAACAATCACTGATGATATAGATCTTGAGCAAGACATTGTGATTCCAAATTGGGATCTATCCAATCCATTAGTAGAGAAAATGGACACACTAGGTGAGCTATGGAAGAAAAGATCCACACAACAGAAGCTCCAAGTAGAGAAGAAGAGGAACAGAGTGGTGGAAGACATCAAAGGTATATTCCTAGATGCACTAGAAGTAGAAGTAAATGAGAGTGATTCAATTATGGACCAACTTGTAGACATAGTCCACAAGTTTAATAAAGATTTAAATGGTCAAGAAAAACTAGTGCAGAAGGCAGAAAGAAAGTTGAGAACAAAGTCCTAGAGAATGTTGCAAGCAAGATTGCAATTGACCAAGTCAAGCTAAATTCTCTCATTAGATCTCTAGAGACTACAATAAATAATCTCTCTTCATTATTTGTTAAGTTAAGTGATACTTTAAATTTCACAATGGAAATCAAGACAAAGATGAAAAAGGTTGATACAAATATGAAGGAAAGTGCAAATCAGTTGGCACCTAACCCGAGTTCAAGCTCAACACATTTTGTAAAAATTAAGTATCTAACAGATATGTAGGCTGAATTACTAAGGGAAGAAGCAAGGAAAAGATAATCTCTCACAGCCATGCAGAGCCAACTCCTTCCACACATGGATGTTATGTAGAAGCATATAGCTCATGCTAAGACTCTCATTTATGATTTTTTTTTCAGTTGTAGAAACTATGATGGAGCTATTAGTAGAGTTACAGATAGAGTTACACATCCTGAAGGTGTTGCAGGATAATTGGGACAATACTTTGTCTCAGATTCTAAAGGTACACAGTGATTTCCTATCCTATTTTGGTATTACTATATATATGTATTTTGGCATTTGTTTCAAAAACAAGGGGGAAATAGGATATAGGAAAGATTTATATAGGAAATACATGTACAAAATAGTATAGCAGTGATATATATAAGTGTTACAAAAACCATTTTGAAAAATCAAAAAAAGAAAGTCCGTTGTAACTGAGTCATAGAGATAGTGTCAAAACCCGAGCGCATGGTAAGGGGGAGTTTTGAATCTGAGAAGTTTTTGAACATGATAAGTGTTTTTGGTCACTAATGCTAAAGGGGGAGATTGATGAACTTATGGAAAGACATATTGTCAATTAGTGACAAAACACTTAGTCATCACAGTGTTGACCAAGCCAACAGTGCAACCCGAGCAGTGGCAATGTCGACCGAGCAGATAGTGATAATCATAGTAGCTCGAGTACACAGAGTAGCCTGAGTGACAGAGAACTGAGTGTTGCCTGAGTGACAACATAATACCCGAGTGCCAGTGTATTTATAGAATGGATTACTGGACCCGAGTGACACTTTTGGGCTGACCTAGCTTATATTGTTAAATGGTTATTTATCTTATGGAAGCTGACTTATAGCTGTATCTAGTTTGGATATGGTATAAATATAAAGTATTTTGTTTATCCAAAATGTGTGTGAGTAAGGAAGAATAGATGTGTAAGAGCATGTATGCAAATATGAATAAGTAGTTTGTTTAAGAGGATACAACAGTATAAGGAATAAAAGAGACTCATCTATCACAGATAGGTGATTTTTTTATATCATTGGATCTTATTCAAAAAATCAAAGTTTCATTGAAGATAATCTAATGGTTCATCCTAACAGGTGCATCAGCAAAATCCTCTAACAAGGTGGACCTAACAGTCCTTTATAAATATCCTAACATAGTTGAATTACTTGATTTTATTGTATCAAATCCTATCACAAGGTGGACCTAATAGTCCTTATTGATCCTAATAGGGCAGGCCATCAGAGGTGGCCAATTGTAAGCTTTAACAGGCTAAATGTATGCTGCTATAATAAATCTTGTGGGTACCATCCCCACCCCAACTTTACTTTCTATTTGGAAGGTTTCTGGGTAACCAAATATTGTGTCAACCATTGTGGATGTTTTATTTATTTTCATTTCATGCATGCAATCAGATTAGATAATATAATATTAGATTAAAAGGATTAAGTTTTATTGGTTCCTGATTCACCCCCCCTCTCAGTCACATTGACTCAACATATTTCCAACAAAATGGTCGTAAATAGCTCACATATAGTTGTCTTGAACCTTGCCAACATGTATGCCAAATGTCAAAAACATTAAAAAGCATCATAAATTTGGCAGTTATCCAAAATACAACTATGGATATTGCATGGTTATTGCAGCAGAAGATCTAGCCACTGGAGGGGGTGATTTTGTGGTAGAATCCACTTTAGTATGGTCAGGGGATGGTGAATTATCCACCAATTGATTGGTATGAAGATGTGAGGTAGGACATTGGTTTTTATGATGGAAATTGGTTATTAGGATCCATGTGATAGGGCATCATGGATTTGATGCTACCTTGAATATCATGGATATTCTAAAGTCTAGAGGACAAGTGGATCTAGGAAATCCACAACTCTTGTGATAGGGAATCATGGATTTGATGCTACCTTGAATATCATGGAGTGTGGAATGTTTTGAAGTTGCTTTGGGGTTTGAAAGTGTGATGTTAAAAGGATCCAAAACACTCATCAATTAGTCTTGATCCCATATTAAGTGCTTAGAATGAACAAAAGAACCCTGTTGCAGCCTGGCAGAGGAGTGAATTCTAATTTTTATGGTTATTTGCAGACTTTGTAAAGCCTGATTGTTTGGAGCTGGAAGAGGTAGTAATAGAGGATCTTAAGAATGATAGTAGGGTAGTTTGGTGCCATGTTCTTTACTTGGGTTGAAGTAAAGATCACTATTGTAGTCTTAATAGGAATTAGGACAAAATATGAGAATTGCATGTTTGCAAGACTGTAGAGGCTAGTTGACTACGAAAAATGGAGTCTTAAGGGTCTGTAGGAACTACGTAACCCTCATTAAAGTCTATTTTGATCCAAGATAGTGGCCATTGGTGGATTTGTGGGAGAGTATAATCTACTGGCTTGTGAGTTTGAAGTTGTTGTCCCATGTTGGGATCACCTTGCATTTTGGGAGGTTGAGTGAGAAGTAGACAGTCAGCAGAGATCAAGAGTCCCATGAATGGATTGTGTCGAATTGGAGAAAAACATTCAAGATAAAGGAGGATAGGTCATCACTACACTTCTTGTTGTGTGCACTCTGCACCAATGACTATCAATCATAGATGATCAATAAAACTATCACAATGATAAGAATATGTTCAGTGGTGTTTTAAAAGACAATGTGATCAAAGATAAATTCAAAAAATATAGTGGTCACTTTGATAACAAGGAAATCATGCCAAAATAATGCTTTACAATAAAAAAATCATTGTTGTATAGTATATTATCACAATGGAAAATAAGGACAACTGTTGCAAATGACAAAGATTACATTAGGCAAAAGAATTAGTACAAAATAATTAGTGCAAACTTAAGTTGAACAATTAGAATTTATTTGAGTTCTTATGTTGAATGATCAAATATGTAGTTGCTAGTACCTAAAAAAGTAAAAGATGAATTATTGTTATTATAAGGTTGGTTTCTCTAAAGAAAAGGAGATCATGTTCATGAAGAGGTTGTTCATGTGACTATTGTTAAGTTGTGGGTGAATAAGGAATAGAAAGCTAAGGGGTAGCATATGCAACGAAAGGTAGGGTTGTGACAAGAAAGCATGAGGTCAAGTTGACACATAAGGGGGGACTAGTTGGTGTGTTGCATGGATTGGTCAAAGGATTGGGTGTCATAGTTGGTATATTATTGTTAAGAAGGTTAAGTGGACTTTGTTTTTGCTAACCCACGCTAAGAAAGATTCTTGAGAGTGTGTGTGGAGTTAAAGATTTGTTCTACTTATTCTTAATTTTGAGATCTTTTGGTCTCCAAAAGCCTACCTAGTTGGGGACATATGATTAAAAAAATAGCTCTTAAGTTAGCTAGACAATTAAGGTAGCTTTTGCATTCATTGAGTGTCAATAGAAGCTATAAGAGTGAATTCATCAATGTACCAGTGAAAAGGGTGCTAAAAAGTGATTAAGGATGATCAGGGATGGAATGTAACACCTCCAAAAAATATTTTCAAATCCACGAAGCTCATTATGGCCCAAAATATTTAATTTAGTCAGTTATCTGCTTGCAGCAAACTGGTAACATGCTATTTGATGTAGTGAACTCATTAACTAACAAAAAAGTAATGGTAAAATCAACAATATGCATGCAAACAAGTATACATGAGAGTTTAACCATTTGATCTTCTATATTTTCATTTGGTTATATGTCACTTTCCTAAAAAGAAATGATTGGCTCTCCTTGTATGGTGGTTATAGTCCATCTTCAAGGTCAAGTGTGCATGCAAGTCTAAGTGAAAAGATAATGAGCTGCAAGTGTCATAGAAGCTCCAAAATTGTTGTGTGAGATCAGTGATGTTATGTCAAAATTTGTACATCTGTATTCAACCCTTGTGGCAATCAAATAAAGGGCAGTTGCTCTATTTTCACCCTACATTGGGTTTTCTCCAGGGAAAACTGTGTGTCAAGTTTGTTACATTTCAATTTATTAATTGTCTCATGTGTTGAGAAGATATTTGAGTTTATTAGATTTAAACAAGTCATTAACAGTTGTGACATCCATTATTGTGTAATTTTGAGTGCAAATTAAGGGTTTTGTTGAGTTCTTTTCATTGTAAACCCGCTTGCTAATATGAAAGATGAATCTGCTCCTCGTTGATAAATATGTGGTACGCAAAGGTCTTGAACTCATTCAAAAGGTTGGAAGTGCTACATACCTCACCAATAATTATAGTTTTCCCAGCAATAGATGATACATTGCAATCAAGGCAAGCACACAAATAATAGTTTGTCATTTTATGTTTTCAAATAACAGTTTGTGATAAGTTATAAGAGTAATCTCATCATTTTTATTTGTACACTATTTGATTTATAAACACTTAGTTTTCTTTGGATTTTTTTCTGTTGGCTATCAAACAAACAAAAATCATTGAATAAATTGAATGACCATCCTTTAGGGCTTCCCAACCACAAATGTTTTATTGAAAGAAAAAGACAAAATGTTTCAAACATTTCACCCACTGCTAGAATCTCCATGGTAACCCTTCATACAACCTAATAATTATGAAGTTGGAAATACCTTATGCATCCCTCATCTATGTGTAACAAGTGTGGAAAATACCTGTGTAGCAAGGGGAAGATTGACGCAAAGAGGAATGAAAGAAGTGGCTTGTGGCTCACCCAACTACCAAACCCACTTGTAGAAACAATGCAGAAGCCAAACAACAGAGTTAGAGAAGAAAATACAAAGATCCTTTATATTAACTTGATCAAAATAATTACATGCCAAGAAATGTGGCCTTCCTAGTTTTGGCCATATATTCAAATGAATTACAATAAGATCTTTATACAATAAAGATCACAGACCTTCGATCTCAATATCTAAACATTTGCTTTTCTTGCTCTAAGATTGCTACCTAAACTAAGAACATACAAAAGAATATATACAAGAGACCAAAAAGAGAAGTTGATGCTCAAATCCATATGTGAGACCTAGATTTAGGTCTACACAGATCCCAATGAGAGACCGTAAATCAATTAAGCCATCAAAATTAACTGAAGAATTCGGCCACTAGATCTAACTCCAAAATAAGTGTCAGGAAAAGGTTGACCGACCAACAGAGTGAATCAGGCAAAGAACACCCCGAGTAACAAGAAAATAAATAGGCATGCCTGAGCAAAAAGACCTAAGAATCAGAACTAAGCATTACTGAGGGATAAAAACAAGTATGCCCGAGCAACAAAACCTGAGCAACAAACAAGATTTACCGAGCAACATAGCCTGAGTAACAGAGTATTTCCCAAGAATCTTCTAAACAAAAACAAACATCTTTTTGGTTGACCAAGATTGCCAATGAACCAAGATGCTCCTGCATCAGACACCTGGGGTTACAAGAAATGATTCCCCGAATCATGTATTAGGTCCAACTTGAAATAAATCCAACTTAGATTAAGAAATCCAAGATGAGTCCTCAATTGGTCTTTTCTTCCATTTTAGTAGATATTCCATGTATTCTTTTCCTCTTGTACTTCTGCCAATTCTCTGTTTCAAAATCTTCTCAACTTCTTCTATCTACTTCTTAGGATAATCACTTGGTACTATCATTTCTTCATCAGGTTCATGATATTCATACAAGTCTGAAATATTGAATATAGGTGATATATCCATGTCATTAGGTAATTCAACTTCATAAGAATTTCCACTGTCAAACCTTCACAGTATTTTGCAAGGACCAAATTTCTTCATCTTCAGTTTACCATATGTTCCAATAGGAAATCTGCCTTTCTTCAAATGAACCATTATAACATCACCAAATTTAAATTTTTTATGTCTTCTTGATTTTTCTGCACTATCTTTGTACTTCTAATTACTCTTTTCCAGCTTCTGTTTTACATCTTCATGCAATGTCTTCATAAATTCTGCAAATTCTTCTGCTTCAACACTTCTTTTCTCTTCTCCAATAATATCTCTCAAATCTCATATATCTCTTGGTTGTGTTCCATAAACAATCTCAAAAGGTATCTTTCCAGTACTTCTATTTACTAAATTGTTGTATGCAAATTCTGCTTGTGCCAACATCAAATTCCAATTACTTGGTGTGTCTCCAACTAAGCATCTCAACAAATTACCCAAACTTTGGTTTACAACCTCTATTTGTCCATCAATTTGTGGATGAAATGTAGAACTATAATTCAACTCATTACCCATCTTCTTCCAAAGTGTTCTCAAAAAATAGCTAACAAACTTACTATCTTGGTCAGAAATGATACTCCTTGGTAATCCATGCAATCTGACAATTTCCTTAAAGAACAGATCTTGTATATGTACTGCATATGATGTTTTCTTACATGGTATGAAATGTGCCATCTTAGAAAATCTATCCACAACAACAAATATAGAATCATTACCTCTTACTGTCCTAGGTAAGCCAAGAACAAAATCCATACTGATATCACTCCAAGGTTTCTCAGGAACAGTAATTGGTGTATACAAACCAGTATTCTGACTTAATCCCTTTGCAAGTTGACAAACTCCAAAACTTCTTACAAACTTATGAACATCCTTATACAACCAAGGCCAAAAATACCTCTTCTTCAACAAACTCAATGCATTATCAATACCAAAGTGTCAATCCAATCCACTACTATGTTTCCATTTTATCAAATTAGTTCTCATTGAACCTCTTGGTATGCACAACTGAATACCTTTGAACAACATATCTTCCTGAGAGAAATAATCTTCATACTTACTTGATTGATTTGAATTAGGTGCTCTACACACTCTCCATTACTCTAAAAAATCAGGATCACTTGCATACAAATTCTCGATGTCATCAAATCCAAGAACTTCAATTCTCATTTCAGTCAACAAAGATCTTCTTCTACTCAATGCATCAACAACTCTATTATAAACTCCACTGTTATGCTTAATCACAAATGTAAAGCTCTACAAATACTCTACCCATTTCATATGTCTCTAATTAAACTTATTTTTACTACCCAAATACTGTAAAGCCTTATGATCAGTATACAACACAAATTCATTTGGCATCAAATAATGTCTCCACTTCTTCATAGCTTGCATAATAACATAGAAATCTTGATCATAGACATAATATTTCCTTTTAGAATCATTCAAATTTTCACTAAAGAAAGCAATAGGTTTACCTTCTTGAGTCAACACAACTCCAATTGCACTTCCACTTGCATCACATTAAACTTGAAATACCTTATTGAAATTAGGTAAGGCTAACATAGGTAATTCAACAACCTTTAGCTTCAAAGCTTCAAAAATCTTATCGGCTCCATGTGTCCATTTGAATTATCTTTTTTCTCCTCATTGTCTCAGTCATAACATTACATTTTCAGGTTTAGGCCAACTCAATATATCTTCAACCTTCTCTGGATCCATTTTCAAACCATCAGCTGAAATCACAACACCCAAATACACAAGTTCTTCTTTCATAAATGAACATTTCTTCAGATTTATTAGCAAATTTTCCTCTTTCAATCTCTGCAACACTTGTCTTATATGCATCAAATTCTCTTCTATGGTCTTACTAAATATCAAAATATCATCCAAATATACAATAACACACTTATTCAAGAATTTCTTCTGAACTTCATTCATTAACCTCATAAATGTACTATGTGCATTAGTTAAACCAAAAGGCATAACCAACCACCCATACAAACCTTCCTTTGTCTTGAAAGACGTCTTCCATTCATCTCCTTCTCTGATTATGATACGATCATATCCAATTTTCAAGTCAATTTTGGTAAAATACCTTGCTCCACTCAAACAATCCACTAGGTCATCCATTCTTGGTATAGGAAACCTATAATTTACTGTGATCTTATTGATTGCTTTGTGATGTAACACACCTAGGCTTGCTCTCTACCTTATTCTCCTCTAGGGTCTCCTTAGGCCAATTTAGTGACCTAGTAGGGTTCTATGCTCAACCCTACTCTCCTTAGGCATCTTGACACAAGATCCTAACCTTTCACCTAGTGTACACCAATAGTACTGATAAAAAATACTCCATTCTGCAACATAAACTAAATAGGTCTTTCCTAGCCTCAATCTCCAAGAATTATCTCAATTCATCTTAAGACTTAGCTACATGGAAGGATAGATCATCAAGACCTCCACTGGTTTAGTTTGAAACCCTGCCTACACCATGCACAAACACATAACAATCGAGTGCTTCACAATGCACCTTTCTCACCCCAAATAGGGCTACAAGCCAATTAGGCCTTTTTCTTTCCAATTTGAAGATAAATTTAAATTTTATCACACAAGCCTCCAAAAGGGTTTAGGATTCAAACACCCTTTATCAAGAACTTTGAGATTTTCAAGGTCTCCAATCCTCAAGTTGTCCGTACAACCCTTCCTACTATCATGCCTAAAAATCAAGGTTTTATGGCTTTTTGACAGTCTGAACACAAAAGTGTTCTTTCAATCCACCAAAAAACTCCTCCAACCTTCTCCTTAAAATTGGGGGTCTTCCACACATTACTCTATCCCTCCATGAGCTTTTGTTGAAGCCACCAACGCATTCAACCCTCCTTGCATCACTTGCAATGTTTCTAAGTCCCTAGCCATGCACAACAGGCTCGCCTAGGGCATCATTGAAAAAATAGAAAAACTAATTTATTGGGCCCCTAATTCTGTACAAATAATGTACATGGAGTCTCCTCACCCATGCCAAGAGCCTATATAGAATCTACAGTGGCAAGTTGAGTTAAGACCCCATTTTTCCAACCTGCCTGGTTCAGACCAGCGACAAGGTAAAATACAAAGAATTCAACTAAACCACTATAAACACCATAACTTCACAAAATAACTCCACACAAAATCTAAAATGAACCTACCATACATTAATCAGTGAATGCAGACTAAGATCTAATCCATCTAACTACTGTAAACAAGAAAACTCACTAAAATTGCTCTGAAAATGCACACCCAGAAAATCTTAGGAAATCCACTCTAAACTTTGTTCTAAGACCATGAACACATCATAATAGACTTAGGTAGACCATGCTTACCTCTCTTAGGTCCTAAAAATACTTTATTGGGCCCCTCATTTTGTACAAATAATGTACATGGAGTCTCCTCACCCATGCCAAGAGCCCGTACAGAATCTACAGTGGCAAGTTGAGTTAAGACCCC
>MU223399.1:922506-953599 GCA_018584345.1 Thuja plicata
CATATCTTCATAGTTGCGCTTGTGACTAGTGATGATTGTGTGATTTTTTGATGTCCGTTAATAATGGCCCAATGATGAAAATAAGTTCCTTAACATTCTCTTATGAATGATGAACACAAAGTCCTATATTACAGTTTCTCTATTGCAAGTACACCTTTGCATTTTCATGTAGCTTGCATTGTTAGACCTCATGTTAGTTTGCATTTTAGGCTGCATTATGAGTCTGAGAGGATTTTTCTTCATCTTTCTTGTGGACTTTTAATCAACTATGATCATGTTCTGATCTTCATTTCCTTATCTTCTTTCATGATCTCAATCAAAATTTTCTACCTTAAATAGTTGATTAATTTTGGGGCATTCTCTTTCTTAAGGAAAATTCTCTTTCTTCTCTCCATTTCTTTTCACCTCTTCCAAACTTCTATCTTCCATTCACTTTCACCCCACTACTTCTTATTCTTCTTCTTCTTCTTCTAATTCAACCTTGGGGCATAATATTTCATGCTTAATGATCTACCTTGGTTCTGTGATCCTTATATCTTTCATCTTACATCAAGAACCTTATCTTTAGTTCAATTTGATCAAATTTATCAATTTGTTGTTTCTCCTCTATCTCATTTTGATTTTGATCACGAGGGGGTAGTACCTATCAAACTTCAATCTTTGATTCAACTTTATCAATTATATCAGTCTTGCTTGAGATTCTTATCTCTGACATGTCAATTACTTATTTCAGTGTTGACTTTGTCTTTTTCAATTTTGCTTATTTTTGTCCTGATGTGTTCCCAGAATGACCACACGTCTGGGTTATTTTGTGATCCTAAAATGATCTCACACCTCAACTAAATTCTTTGAATACATGTGTTCCCATAATGATCACACATTAGTCAAAGAGGGGCAAATATATGCACCCTAAAATGGTCGCCTAGACTTTGGGCCCCATTTTATCATTTTATCAATTTATCAAATTTTCTGAATCAATGCTTTGGAATATTTTCAATTCAAATCAATTTCCTTAATCAAATTGTAATTAATTCAATTATTCAATTATTTCAATATTTCCTAAGGTTTGATCATTTTTATTTAATTAAAAGATTTAATCTCCCTTTTAATTGAATAAAATTTATTTTATTTAATTAAAGTAAACTTCTCCCTTTTAATTAAATAAAATTCCTCTTATTTAATTTATTCAATTTCCCCCATTTAATTAAATAAAATTCTTCTAATTTATTTAATTGAAAGAAAACCCCTCTTTTAATTAAATAAATAAAAATCCCCACTTAAAACACTTTATTTAATGAAAAAGGCAATAAATTAAATAAAAATCTATTTTTCATTACATCCTCCTAAGTGGTGGGATTTTTGCCTCTTAATCATAGTCTTTGATTTTTGCCTCTTAATCTCAACCGTTCACTTTTCTTTATAAGGAGCCCTCTCCTCATTTTCATATTAGGTTTTTATAGTATTGTTATGCTGCAGGTTTGGAGAGCAATTTTGGAGGAGGATTTGAGTACTTGAGATTGGATATTGCAACTTCTCTCTTCTTGTCTTCTTCTTCTTGCATCCATGGCTACTCATGTAGATTAGATTCATGTTTATTTTCATAGATTAAACTTTCATTTGTATTTCCTTTCATAGATTAATCATGCATTGTTATCATTTAGATTAATTTTCTTTCATGCATTGTTATCATATAGAGTAGATCTCATTTTCATGCATTTGAATCTCTCATTTCATGGTGTACTTTCATAGGCATTAACTAGGTCAATCTAAGGGCCTCCATTTCAAACCTTTGCACTCTATGACTAGGGAGCTATGAATTAATATTTGAGGCCTCATACTTGAGCAACCTTGGATGGAATGATTCATAAAAGTGTGTAAAAATTTTAGCACACAACTTCAAGGTCTTGTTTACACCAAAGTGTCCACTCATAGATCCATTATGCTTTTATTGTATGAGATTCATCCTCATAGAATCCCTTGCCACACATAATTGATTTCCTCTGGATAACAGTCCATTCTGCAATGTGAACTCAAAGAATTTTCTATGGAAGTGGTTATGAAAATCATGGAACACTTGATATGCCTCTCCAAAATCTTCATCTGCTTGATAGAGGTCCTTAAAACTCTCTATGCCTATACTGTTCAACTAAACTTCTTGAACTGTCAAAAGTCTCCTGCTCAGTGCATCAACAACTTTGTTCAACTGACCCTTCTTATGCTTGATGGTGAATGTAAAAGCATGGAGATATTCCATCCATTTTAGATGCCTATTACTCAACTTCTCTTGTGTATTGATGTAGTTAAGGGCTTGATTGTCAGTAAACACCACAAATTCCTTAGGTAAAAGATAGTGTCTCCACTTTCTTAATGACTGCACTAGAGCATATAATTCTAGGTCATAAGAAGAGTATTTCTTCTTAGCTTCATTCAACTTCTCACTAAAGAAGGCCACTGGTCTGCCCTCTTGACTTAACACACCTCCTACTATTATGCCACTTGCATCACATTCAATAGTCAATAACTTATCAAAACTAGGCAATGTTAGGACAGGTTGTGTAGCTAATTGCCTTTTCAACATCTCAAATGACTTCCCAGCTTCTAAGTTCCATCTAAACTTAGCCTTACTTCCACCCTTAATAGTTTCCAACAATGGTGCACATATACCACTGAAATTCCTAATGAACTTCCTATAAAATTGAGCTAGGCCATGGAAACTCCTTACCTTAGTTGCTGATGTAGGTGGTGGCCAATTCAGTATAGATGACACCTTGTCTTGGTCCATCTTCAAAGATCCCTTGGATACCACAAATACCAAGTAGACAAGCTCTTGCTTGAGAAACTCACACTTCTCCAAATTAATGGCTAGTTTCTCTTCATGCAACTTCTTCAACACTGATTCAACATGCTTAATGTGATCTTCCTTTGTTTTACTATAGATCAATATGTCATCAAGATAGACCACCACAAACTTACCTGTGAAGTCCTTAAGCACTTCATTCATGAGCCTCATGAATGTTCTAGGAGCATTGGTGAGGCCAAATGGTATCACAAGCCATTCATACAACCCATCAGTTATTTTTAATGCTGTCTTCCACTCATCTCCCGCCTTTACCCTTATCTGACGGTAACCACTTTTCAAATCCAACTTGGTAAAGTACATCTCCCCTCCAAGACAATCCATAAGATCCTCTATCCTAGGTATTGGGAACCTGTATTTTATGGTGATTCTGTTAATTGCCCTTGAATCAGTACATAGTCTCCATTTTCCACCTTTCTTTGATGCTAACACCACAGGGACTGCACATGGGCTGATAATCTTTTTAATCAAGCCTTGGTCCAATAGTTCTTGGACTTGTCTAGCTACCTCTAAATTTTGATCAGGGGTTAGCTTATAAGCTTCTTTATTAGGCAATGAGGCACTAGGTATGAAGTCAATTTGATGACTAATCACTCTCTTAGGAGGCAAAGTTGTAGGAGTCCCATCACTGACTATGTCACTGTATTTGTCAAGTAGAGTCTGAATCTCCTTGGGTACTATCTCCTTAACTGTCTTCTCTTCCTCCTTGGGTTTTAACAAAATGGCATACCCTGCACTTTCCTCTTCCTTAATGTCTCTTACAAACTCATTTCCACTGCAAAATAACATAGTAGGAGTCTTAGACTGTGGCGCTTCATCCTCCAATAAAGACTGTATTTTAAATGTCTTGCCATTATTCTTAAAGGATATGGAATTCTCCTTTCCATGATACACTACCTCTCTATCATATTGCCAAGGTCTCCCTAACAACAAGTGGCAAGCATCCATTGGTAGGATGTCACAAAGTAATCTATCCTTGTAGCTTGCTATAGAGAACTCTACCCATGTTTGCTCATTTACTAACACACTTTGTCCCGTATTAAGCCAAGTCACCTTGAAAGGGTTCACATGGGGTATCTTGGTTAATTTCAACTTTGTAACTGCCTCCTCTGATATTATATTATCAGTAGATCTAGAGTCTACTATCACCTTGCAGAATTTTCCAAGGATCTTACATCTGATCCTAAACAATGCCCTCCTTTGCTTAGGCTCATCCTTCACTAACTGCCTGATTGATACCCTTCTAAACATTAGATTCTCACCCATCTCAGAGTCTATATGATCAACATCAGGTGCCTTGACACTAGAAGTGTCTTCTTGAACATAAGCTACCCTCTTGTCACTATTAGATGCAGTCATCTTGTCAGGACACCTATATGCTAGATGACCAGTCTGTCCACAATTGTAGCACTTCATATTTTAAAAATAGGAGTTTCTTCTACCTCCTCTTCCCCTATTGGATCCACTCTGATTACCTCTACCTTTTCCATAACCACCTCTTGGTGTGTATTCATTGGTGTGCTCTGTCAATCTATTTTCACCTTGATTTCTTTGTTCACTGCTCCTGCCTTGGTAACCTCCTCTCTGTCCTCTTTTGTCTCTCCCTCTACCTCTTCCCTTCAGATTAGAGTCACTCTTCTTCCTATTCTTCTCTTAAACCTTGAGAGCCAGCTGTTGACATCTCTGAACAGTAGTGGGGGTCCACAAGCTAATCTCTTCTTGGATGTTCCACTTCAACCCACCTAGATACCTAGCCACTCTGATTGGCTCTTCTTCTTGTTTCTTTGACCTAAGACAGAGTCTTTGAAACTCCTCTATATAGGAGGCTACATCCATATCTTTCTGCTTCAATCCTTTTCTCCTTCTATGTAGTTGGATCTCATAGTCTTCTGGTAAAAAGTTCTCTTTCATCTTTGTTACCATTGCTTGCCAATTTGCTATAGGTTGCTTCCCAATTCTGACTCTTTCATCTTGCAAATATTTCCACCATGTTAGGGATGATCCCCTAAGCCTTGACTTAGCTAACTTAACCTTTTGTGCATCTGTTATGCCTTCACACTCAAAGTGATTCTCCATCCCTTCAATCCACTCCAACACTGTTTCAATGTCCATTTTTCCACTAAACAATGGGATGCCTTCTAAGGATTTACCACCTAATGCCTTGATGAATTTCAAGAATGGTTCCTACTCCATCACAAGATCTGGTTCAGGGATAATATCATCCTCTTCAACCTTTTTCTTCCCTCTATCACTTGTTTCACCTTCTCTACCTTGGTCTCTTGCATCCACTACTTCTTGTAGTTTTAACTTCATCTCTGCTAGGGCCTCTTCAATGAGTCTATTCCTCTCCTTTTTCTCATCCATGTACCTAGACAACTTTTCATTTGTAACCATGTCTATGGAGCCACAAGATTCCATTTCTGACATATACAATCCCAAATATTTTGGGGCTTTGATACCACTCTTATGTAACACACCTAGGCTTGCTCTCTACCCTATTCTCCTCTAGGGTCTCCTTAGGCCAATTCAGTGACCTAGTAGGGTTTTATGCTCAACCCTACTCTCCTTAGGTATCTTGACACAAGATCCTAACCTTTTACCTAGTGTACACCAATAGTACTGATAAAAAATACTCCATTCTGCAACATAAACTAACTAGGTCTTTCCTAGCCTCAATCTCCAAGAATTGTCTCAATTCCTCTTAGGACTTATCTCCATGGAAGGATAGATCATCAAGACCTCCAATGGTTCAATTTGAACCCCTACATACACCATGCACAAACACATAACAATCGAGCGCTTCACAATGCACCTTTCTCACCCCAAATAGGGCTACACGCCAATTAGGCCTTTTTCTTGCCAATTTGAAGATAACTTGAAATTTTCTCACACAAGCCTCCAAAAAGGTTTAGGATTAAAACACCCTTTATCAAGAGCTTTGAGATTTTCAAGGTCTCCAATCCTCAAGTTGTCCGTACAACCCTTCCTACTATCATGCCTAAAAATCAGGGTTTTATAGCTTTTTGACAGTCTGAACACAAAAGTGTCCTTTAAATCCACCAAACAACTCCTCCAACCTTCTCCTTAAAATTGGGGGTCTTCCACACATTACTCTATCCCTCCATGATCTTTGGTTGAAGCCACCAATGCATTCAACCCTCGCATCACTTGCAATGTTTCTTAGTCCCTAGCCATGCACAACAGGCTCGCCTAGGGCATCATTGCATAAATAGAAAAACTACTTTATTGGGCCCCTCCTTATGTAGAAATAATGTACATGGATTCTCCTCACCCATGCCAGGATCCCATACAGAATCTACGGTGGCAAGTTGAGTTAAGACCCCATTTGTCCAACTTGCCTGGTTCAGACTAGCGACAGGGTAAAATACAAAGAATTTAAATAAACCACTATAAACACCACAAATTCAAAAAATAATGCCACACAAAATCTCAAATTAACCTACCCTACATTAATCAGTGAATGCAGACTGAGATCTAATCCATCTAACTACTGTAAACAAGAAAACTCACTAAAATTGCTCTGAAAATGCACACACAGAAAATCTTGTATATTCAAAATGTTCACCAACCTTGCTTATAGGTCAAGGAATGCCTCTTATACTTTTCCCCATCCCTAATCTAATGGTTTCAAATAGTTACAATAACCATTTCATCGAAAATGCTCTTCTTGCACAATTGTTGTCAATGTTATCAATGACAACATTGACAATTTTGACAACTTTCCACAATTTTAGGAAATCCACTCTAAACTTTGTTCTAAGACCATGAAAACATCATAATAGAATTAGGTAGACCATGATTACCTCTCTTAGGTCCTAAAACACTCTCTTTCTAAACTTGACCCCTATGTGCTTGATTTACACCATTGCCACAACATTGGCAATTAGGGTCCAAATTATAGCACTTGTTTCCTAAAAGACCAAAAAAACTTGAAAATACCTTCCCTCAAGACCTAAAACACACCTTAGGACACCTCTAGTCCTATTATTCAACTAGTGATTTGGCTAGAAACACTACAAGCCAAAAGAACTCTAGAAACCCTAGGTTACCAAAGAGCCTTACCTAGGTGCTCTTGCACCACTCTAGAATCAGTGCACATTTGCCATTATCCATTCTTCTTAGGTGCTAATACAACACATAATACACATGGACTCACACTCTCTTGGATCAAACCTTTGTTCAACAATTCATGAACTTGTTGATTAAGCTCTTCATTTTTGGTAGGTGTTAATCGATGTGGTGCTTTGTTTGACAAACTAGCTCTAGGAATCAAATCCATACAATGACTAATATCTCTCATTGGTGGCAAACCATCAGGTAAATTATCTAAATTGATCTCCTTGTACTCAGTGAGTAAATTTCCAACTTCTGTTGGAATGTCATCCTCTGTATTCTTACTCGGTTTGTTAGGAATCAAAGCATAATATATATCATTTCTTTTCAAATCTTTAACAAACTGTCTACCTTCGATCAAACAAAATTTTACAAATGTACATATCTCACCAATATATTCCTCAATCAAAGTTAAAAAAACTTGCTTCTTACCATCAACCCAAATAGAATATCTATTCAATCTTCCATCATGTATAGCATGTCTATCATATTTCCAAGGTCTACCCAACAAAATATGACAACAACCCATAGGCATAATATCACATAACACCTTATCATAATACTTTCCAGTTTTAGGATTCACAAAAAATTGTTCACTCACCATTAATGTATGATCATCCTTGATCCATGAGATCTAATAGGGTTTTAGATGTGTCATCCTCTCCAACTGTAAATTTGCAACCATTTCCTTAGATGCCAGATTCTTCGAGCTTCCACTATCAACAATCACCTTCCAAAATTTTCCTGCAACTCTACATATGGTTTTGAACAAACTTTTCCTTATAGGATCTTTCTTATCCTTCTCACTCCATAGTATCCTTCAGATCATAAAATTTCCTTCCTTTTTAGCTTCATTTGGTGACTCCTCTTGTACCAATGCATTTCTACTACTACTGCCTTTCTTGCTTGAATGTGTACACTCAAAGGCTTTATGTCCATCTTCACCATGATTGTAACAAGTAACTTAAAATCCTTTTCTGCTATAACTACCTCTGGAGTAATTACCTCTTCCTCGGTGTGAATTTTCACCTTTCCATTCAGTATTTCCTTTGTCTTGAGATGTGTCTGAATTTGACTTGTCTGCTTCAGATCTACTGTTATCACCATGAGATCTACCTCTTCCTCTAGGGAATCTACCACCTCTACCTCTTTGTCTTTGATCATATCTTCTATTCAACTTTTCCTCAGCTTTTAGGGAAAATTGTGTTAGGAATAAGGTGTCTCAACCTTGGGTAATTCCTATTCTTATTATTTGTTTTGTAAAATGTATTTTCTTGCAAATAATGTAATTAAGTGTGAGTGTACATGTCTAGTTGGCATGTTGATGTGTCACTCCACTTGATGTGTCAGCATCTTGAATTGTGTGTAAGGAGATCATGGCTAAAACGGTTATAACGGATTCCTATGACACGTAAGAGCTATTTCTAGGAGATTTCAATGATAGGTGAAGACATGCAAGACATGTGGCAACTGATAGGGTTCCTATTTTCTCAGAGAATGGTAAAACCCTAATACGACTATACTTGGAAGTTGCCCTAAAAAGGAAAGCGCATGATATAAGTGTTTTTTTAGGGTTAAAGGAAAGGATACGAAAAGAGTGTATTGTTGGTATGATCTGGTGCTATTGGATTTGTCTTAGAGTGTTGATTATCTCTTGAAAGAAATTGCATTTCAAGTGTGTTGTAACCGTTGTGTTGAAGATAATACATTGTGCAGGTTTGTGAGTGTTGGAGTTTTTTACCGAAAGGTTTTCCCCAGGGTAAATCATTGTGTCATTCTCTATTTTCTGTATGCATGGTATGTGGCTGCAATATCATTGTTAAAGTAGTTAACAAATCTGAAATTGTAAGGAATTAAAAGAATTTACACAATACTTTCCTATAGAGATTAGTGTAGGAAGTTGTTTCCACACCTGAGTTTCCTTACAAATTGGTATGCCTCCTCAATGCTTTCCATCTTGACCAAACTGATTTCATCTTGTATGGAAATTCTCAAGCCATTCAGATATCTTGCAACTCTTTCCACTTCATCCTCAACATGTCTATATGTAATGTCCAATCTGAAGAATTACTCAGTGTAGTCTTTCACAGTTTTATCCTTTTGCTTCAGGCTTTGCATTCGCCAGATTAGGTTAATCTGATAGTCACAAGGTAGAAACTTGCCTTTCAATTTTTTTACCATCTTATCCCATACCTTGATTTTGTCTTTACTTTTCTTCTTTCGATCCAATTACAGATGTTCCCACCATAGGGATGCATGTCCTTTCAATTTTGTGCTTGCAATCTTCACCTTCTTATCCTCTTCCACATTCTCATATTTAAAATAATTTTCTATCTCTGTTATCCAGTCAATCAATTCATCAGAATCCAATTTTCCACTATACTCAGGAGGATTAAACTGAGGTGTGGATTTCAAACTTGTCAAAGCTCGCAGGAATCTCTCTTCTTCTTGATTAATTATAGGTGCAGGTGCAACTTCACCTTGAACCTCTTCAATTTCATCATCACTAACATCATCAAGATGTCTTCCTCTATGTTGGGTTGTCTCAACAGCTTCCAATCTAGTAGCCATTTGTCTAAGCATATCAGCTAGACTTGGATCTGCATTTTCTCTCCCATGAACCATCTTGAATCCTTCTACAATTGTAGTTCAGATTGCAATCTGCCACCCCACAACAATACAAACTGGGGTTAGGGTTTCAAGAAGGAACTTAGATCTCACCACGCTCTGATATCACCTAACACAAGGAGGAATAGAAGAAGGGGCTTGTGGCTCACCCAACTACCAAACCCACTTGCAGAAACAATACAGAAGCCAAACAACACAGTGAGAGAAGAAAATACAGAGATCCTTTATATTAAATTGATCAAAATCATTACATGTCAGGCTGTGAAGCCTTCCCAGTTTCGACCATATATTCAAATGATTTACAATAAGATCTTCATGCAACAGAGATCACATACCTTCGATCT
Source organism: Thuja plicata (assembly GCA_018584345.1). NCBI lineage: Eukaryota > Viridiplantae > Streptophyta > Pinopsida > Cupressales > Cupressaceae > Thuja > Thuja plicata. The sequence continues at coordinate 932,470 of MU223399.1, forward strand.
AAATATCTAAACATTTGCTTTTCTTGCTCTAAGATTGCTACCTAACCTAAGAACATACAAAAGAATATATATAAGAGACCAACAAGAGAGGTCGGCACTCAAATCCATAAGTGAGACCCAGATTTAGGTCCACATAGATCTGAATGAGAGACCCCAAATCAATTAAGCCATCATAATTAACTGAAGAAGTCGACCACCAGATCTAACTCCAAAATAAGCGTCGGACAAAGGTTAACTGAGCAACTGAGTGACTCGGGCAAAGAACACCCCGAGCAACATGAAAATAAATAGGCATGCCCAAGCAACAGGACCCAAGCATCAGAACTAAGCATTATCGAGCGACAAAAACAAGCTTGCCCAAGTAACAAAACCCGAGCAGTAGACAAGCTTTACCGAACAAAATCTAAGTAACAGAGTATTTCCTGAGCATCTTCTAAACAAAAAAAAAAAAAAACATCTTTTTGGTTGAGCAGGATTGCTAATGACCCAAGATGCTCTTGCATCAAAGATGTACTATTTACAATGTCGGGCACTGTGTCACAGTGTCCTCCCTTGCAATAGATCAAAAGATCATGTGGACTAGTAGCAATAGACAATGTCTCTCGACCTCCTTCTCTCCCACGCGACGGTACCATATTCAATATTCAGCTCAAATAACTTGCTTTCACTTTTTTTTTTCATGTAAAGCCTGCAACTTTGAAATTCTGATGGTCTATTTAAAACCCATCAGAATTCTGACACCATCAGGGACTATTACAAAAAAAACCCAAATTCACAAAAAAAATTCATCCATCGGAAGTTGATGTCAAAATTTAGCCCCAAATGTAGTAGTGCATCATCTCCTTTGTAATTCCACTCTTCTTCGCTAAATCATTAACTTGTTTCTTCACTCTTCTCTCTATCATAGGTGCCTTCAAATGTGAGTGAATTTTCAAATAGGTTTCTTCATAGGTACCAAACCTAGGAGTACTGGCATCGATTGTCTTGGATAGTAACTCATCAGAATAGAGTGATATAATATCACCATCTAACTCATAACCCATCAATAAATCCCAAGAATTTCTTGGTTATGCAACTTGCATTATGCATGAATCAATATCTACAACAAAACATATATCATCTTTATACTTTTCTACAATACCAGTTGGGATGCGTTCTCTCCCATGCATACATTTCTATAAATATTTGAAATAACCCCACATAGTACTATTAAAGTAATTTCCTAACATCCTTTTACATTCCTTAATCTGCACTATTGCAGGTCTATTGGTTGACCACTGAATCTTACTAATACCAGGGAAATGATTTTTCAAGTAGAAGAATATACATACCAGTAGGGACCCATACTTGAATGATTATTTCTTATCCTTCTTAATCCACTCCATGTTCACAAATAAATGAATTCTCATGACCTCACATAGGTTGTACTATACATTCTCCTTCACCATCTGATATGCAACATGAATACCACCACCGGGCACACTATTCAATTGGCTTGACTGATAAAATTTATAATCGACCACCATTGAAGAAAAATCACCTCAATATATTCAATGTCATTGATCATCATGGCACACTAATATTTTTTTTGACTTCATTAGGCGAGTGACCTCACCAGCTGGAATCATTCTCAAAATAGGTACATCACTAGTCGCGCACAACCCTATCACTGTATGAATAATATCCTCCATAATCTAATGTGGTTTGTCTAGCCATAAGAAATGATCATGAACTAGACTCAATACATATCTTATCCAATTAGATTCAAACTCATTGGGTAAGTTGACTACATATGAGAAAACCTTGTCTGTCAACTACTTGTGTTCATCCTTCAATCCAGAGTCATTGCACAGTTCAGTATATGCATTGAAGATAAAACTTGAACCAAGATCCTCAACCTTACAATGAATAAACAATCTTATATCTCCAATCAATAACACACCATGAGGTATCGAGGACAAGGTGCCAACGAGATCATTTTCTACCACCTTGAGTGGATGTAGTTTGAATATTGGCCTTAGATCCTCAGTAATATTGACCAACACAGGGGTGACCATAATCCAAACAACGATCAACACAAAACAAAACCTCCGCAACATAGAAAGATACCGCTTTAGTTCGTCACTGGGGTTCTTCAAACACCGGTTCATTTCAAGCATGGAATCACAACCTTCAATTCATAAACACTTTGAATTTCTTTGGAATTTCTTAGGAAATGCTCGCAAGTGCACTGCTTAGCTCGTAGAATGAAATGTGAAAATTTAAATGCACTTTTACCTTTATAACGTCTCATTTACAAGCATTAAATGCAAACAATCAAATAGTACCTTTAACCGGTCTCAATAGTTAGAACAAAAAGAGTCACTATGCTATAACAAAACCATTATGTGATAACATAGAATAATATTTAATACAATATTCTTCATCAGATTCTTCCATAACATCATTAGGCATCTAAATATGCTGATAAATCTTACCGCGCACACAACTTAGGAGATAGGTTATAGATCTTAATTTATTTTCTCCCCCTAAGACAATATATTTGACTTAGTTTGATGATGAATTATCCACATTACTTGATGTAGTGGAGCTCTTTGTCATTTCAGTAGACTTCGATTCACCTTTCTTTACCCATGTTTCCTTCATCTGTTTCCTAGTTTCTTCAACATATGCAATCTTTTTGCCTTTTTCATTCCCAGGTCTATTCACTGGTTGACCTCCAGTGTTATTCATCTTCTCTTTGCAAGACCTAGAAAGATGTGCAATCTTATGACAATAAAAACATGCCATACCAGTTTATCTCCATGGTCCAACATTGCCTCTACTAGTTCTCATTCTTCAATTCATTGCCATGTGTCCAAAATGATGACAAATATAACACTTAACATTCAATCGGTTTCCTTGTTGATAAATAATCAATTGGTTGGGGTTATATGGCCTCAGACTGTTGATTTTATCTCTGCACTCATTATCCTTATGACCATACTTGTTACAGTGATAAAAATTACCTTGGAAAACATTAGTTCTAGCATTATAACCATCAGATCTACCAGAAGAATTTACAAATCTAGAAACAAGTGAATTAGGTTTAGACCTACAAACATTATAAGTATGTCGTTACTTGTGGCAATTAAAACATACCAGTCTATAATTCCTCTTACCAACTTTGTTGTTGTTCACCTTAGGTGCAAAATTTCCTTTTGCATGGATCTCCTTTGTACCAGATGATTCACCGACTTCAAATTTGGAAAACCCTAATCCTTGTTTTTCACCATTTCTCCTTTGGCTTGTGAGTTGTTCATCAAGTTTAGCATAACTCTTGTTGAAATTGTCCAGTAGATCATTATCACTCTTCAAATCTTCTTTCATCTTTTCATTCTCATTTCTCAGATTCTCATTTTCTTCATTTGAATCATGTAGGTGTTCCCTCAATGTAGAAACTTCTTGCTCAGATTTGAAAAGTTCACCCACCTTAGCCATTAGGGTTTCGTCTTTGGCAACTTTCTTAGCTTCATCTACAACTTTCCTTTCTTCCATCTCTCAACCCATTCTCATTGATAAGTTTTCCAACTCCCTTTGCATGTTCTTATTTTATTGCTTTAGTTTGTCCAACACCTTACACATGTCCTTGTTGTTCTTAGCTAGCTGCTCATTTTCCAAGACCACAACTTCAACCTCAGATTCATCAGATCCACTCTTCTCAGATAGTTGTTCAATAAGATCTTGAATTTTACTCAGTTGTTTGACCAAATATTGTCTCTTAGCACTAGAGATCTTCAACTAGTTTTTAAGCTTCTTAATCATATCCTCAGCCTCTGCAAGTTGTCTTCTATAAAACTCCATGTCTTCCTTAAGGATCTCACCCAAGTTGTTAGGCTTCTTCAAGGGAAATATGATATGATACCAATTGTTAGAATAAAGAATCACTGAGAGGGGGGGGGGTGAATCAATGTAAGTAGGAAATGTACTAATTCAACCAATAATCTGATAATTATTTTAACCAACTTGTATGCAATGAAACATGCAAGAGTAAATATGTAGTAGAAGTTAAACAATTTAAACATCCACAAAGCATAACTCATAAAACCACTATTTTTTATCATAGAAACCCTTGTAAGAGGGAGAAAACCATGGTGGGGATGACACCCAATAATCTCTTTACTACAGTAAAAGAGTTTCCCTATTAGGATCTTACAATACCTTGTTAGGGGCTCACCCGGTTAGAAGTGACTGGTGCCTTGTTAGAAGTACACTGAGACATGTTAGGATCTACCTTGCTAGAGGATTTAGAACTCCTTCTCAGAAGCCACGCTGTTAAAGGTTTATACAAAATACCTGTTAAAGTCCATCCTATTAAGGGATTTAACCTGCTAACCAATTAGAGTTAGCCTTGAGCAATGAACTCAAATAACTGATTTGGGAATGAAACTGCTTTCTTGGAAGATCCAATTTGATCTCTGAACTCTTGGCACAATACTCTGCCTTTGATCGCAACCACACATAACATGATATTCAACTCTAAATCACACAATTTTAGCTTGACTTTATATAGCTGTTCTTGAGTCGGTTAAGACTTGAAAAACATCCCACAAGTCGGCCCACAACTTGACCCAACTCATGAATATCCTTACCAATAAAACCTGACATGTTGGCCCAAAATGCAATACAAACATTTATTACAAAACATTGACAATTACTTAACCACCTTGACCATCTGATCAACAGGTACCAATCGATAACTCAACCGATTCATACTAAACACAACACCAAAATATTAAATTATCCAAAATGTTGAGTTAACTTTTGCGGTTGTAAATCTAAACTTGTTTGACCATAGTGATGCTCCAGTAACAACCGCCCCACCCAATGTTCTCTCAAACTCGATCGCTACTCAAAACACTTATGTTACTGTCTTCCTGTTAACCGATCAAAACACTTAGCATAAAATGCTTCACCGATTCATCCTATCGATCGGTATCCGCAACCTATTCACCAAATCTAATAGAGTTGTGGAGCTACCATCAATGACAAACTCAAACTCATCAAGTCAACTCCAAAATCTACCATAATGCCAAAATCATATCCCACTAATAAGGTGACCTAACAGTGTTGAAAGGAATCCCATTGTAATAAACATAATGAGAAATGATTTGATTTTCAATCTTCTTCACTTTATTTTTGAAGGCCAACTTCAATGGGCCTCTTTTGTGTGAAATTGAAACTCTCTTCTTTAGAAGATAGTCGTATTGGAATGAAAGGATGTGGGCCATCTGGTTGTTAGAATCCATTAGGAGGTTTTTACAAGCTTCTCTTGGCAAGAGGGTATGCAAGAGCCTATGATTTATTACTTTCCATGTCGACATACTCTTGTTCTTTAATATAGGTCAATGTTTGTTCATTTGACAACCTCTTTTTATTTTACTTAGGACAAAATTTTATTCCTTTACATGCAAAAGTGAACTTACACTAAAAAATATGAGCTCTTATGCAGCAAAGATAACCCCCACCACCAAGAAGTTGTTGAATCATTGTTATATGTTGCCAAAATGTTGACAATGCATCAAATTTAATAGAACTCTCTATATTTTAGGTAGTTGAACAAGAACTTATAGCCATTCTATATTATGCTTAAAAAGTTTTAAAAACATTCAAAACTTGGTAAAAAATCATTTTTTAAAAAACTTGAAAAATCTTCATAAAAGTTATTGAAAACTTGAAAAAGATGAGAAATTTATTCACCTTTGATGACTAAATCTTCTTTGTGCAACTATTTCTAATGTATTGGTGTAGGTCCTACTCCATTGTAGGTCTCACCTTTATAAAAAACAAAGCAATGTTAAAACTCAACAATGACAACTTGGAGTAAAAATTGTTGTTTTTGGTATTTTGTGTTTGTCAAATGTGTTGCAAACATAAAAAATCATCACTTTAGGTTGAATAGAGTCTTTGGGAAGCAATTTTAATTATTAAAAAAATATTTTTAATGTTGAAAAAGTATTGTTTGGGCCCACTAGTTGTGGGCATGCGCGGGTTCTTTCAGATAAAAAAAATTCAAAACTTGATTAAAAAAAACTTTATTTTTTTTTAACTTAAAAAATCTTCATAAAAGTTATTGAAAACTTGAAAAAAATGAGAAATTTATTCACCTTTGATGACTAAATATTCTTTGTGCAACTATTTCTAATGCATTGGTGTAGGTCCTACTCCATTGTAGTTCTCACCTTTATAAAAATGAAGCAATCTTAAAACTCAACAATGACAACTTGGAGTAAAAACTGTTATTTTTGGTGTTTTGTGTTTGTCAAATATGTTACAAACATAAAAAATCATCACTTTAGGGTGAATAGAGTATTTGGGAAGTATTTTTAATTATTAAAATTATATTTTTAATGTTGAAAAATAATTTGTTTGGGCCCACTAGTTGTGCGCAATATGTGTGGGTTCTCTCAAGTAGATCAAGGGTAGCACTTAGGTGTACCTGGGGATGAACATATACCAACTAGTACTTGGCCTAGACCCGTGTGTGAACTAGATGCAACATGGGAGGACTGGGTAACACACTGAGTTTGAATTGGTTGGACAATCATCCCAAATGCTATATTTTTTCTTTTTATTGGTAACATGTCCTTCCTCCCATTGACATACATTTGGAAGTTGGTGATACTCATTGTTGGTCAAGGTGTCTAAAACATACAAGACTACCCAAAAAGTGCAGGAGGGTTTTGCAAGTTTTTTAACAAGACTCAGGACTTATCAAAACTTATGAAGTGTAAAGGTGAAAGTGGATTTGATAATTGTTATCTTATGAGTTATCAGGTCAAATTGGATTGACAAGTTTTATTGCTTAGGCCTTTTAGCCAATGGATACATGAAGGAAAAATGTCAAATACATTAGTTTTGTCAAAGAAAAATATCAAATATAAATTTTTTACCTTCACCAAGAATCATCTAAGGTATATTTATATTTTTTTAGACATATCCTATATGGCATTTATCCAATGAGCACTTCTTGCATTGCTTTGCCATCAAGCTATTCTTAAGCCCCAATTCACAAATTATAATGTCATATGTACATACATGCATGTGGATTGAGTTTCAAAATTTTAGTTTATGATTGTACTTTTTCATAATCTACAAGTTTTGGATGGTTATTTCAAGATATAATTTTATATTTTCATTAGGAAATTATACATATGTATTTGGTTCCAAAGTTTTGTGATCATTGCATAATGAATGTGCTATGATAAAAAAGTGATTTGGTATTGTAGAAGGTTATAATTATTTTTTAAAAGGTATTTAGGGTAACATTATGATGCATAGCTTAGAAAAATAAAATTGTCCAAACAAAGACCAGATAATGTTGAAGATGGCAAACTGTATATTGTAAGAAATGACGTTATTTTAACATGATAATTTTCTTATTTATAAAATATATTAAGAGTACTATATTTTTTAATTTTAGTCATTGATTTGAATTTGAAGTGTAATCATTTTCAATTGCTCACTTTAAAGTTTAGGTTTACTAAATCCGAGGGAAAAAGTGATCTCTTTTTACCTTCTTTGGTTCTATATTTCTATACACTTACCCCTTGAGGATATCCATGGGAGAATGTTTTCTTGCAAGATATCCAAATAGTAAACTTTGTTGAGACCTTAAATCATGCAAGTATGTATTTGGACGCTCTCACAAATCAAAGAAGAGTTGATGACATCCTCAAAGGAAACATACACTAGGCTACTAGACATTAGTCCCATCATCCACATACTTCTTCTACATGAAAAAGGTACTCCACCTCATTTACTATGCTTGATCAACCTCTATCATGTCCACAACAATGATTAGTCATCTTATTTATACCAATAAAAAATTTGATTTGATCTAATCTAAAATCATACAATTAGGACATGCAACATTCGACTTAGCCACCACATATTGTAAAAATAGTTATTTCTTTTTTTATTCCAAAAACCTTTATCTAACTTTACAACATTAGTAATTTTTTTAAATTTATTTTTTTATTCATCACATTAATTTTAAAATAATTTTGTTAAAAAATAAAATAAATATTTATAAGGATCATGAAATGAGTTCTTTTCATATTAATAAGGAAAATTTGCTTACAAAATCTTAATTTTGTGTAGAATGATTAGGGTTATGACCAAGGATCCACTTGTGATGCACATGTTTTATAATTGCATAAGTCAAAAAATGCATGGACAAAACTATAACATGTACTTATAATATAATACCTAATACATAGGGGAAAAGACCAAGTACGAAAGCATGTTTGCATGGCTGTAATAACATATGCTCATTTAATACCCACACTTTTGATTTAATGTCCAATATTTTTGACAATATGCTACTTTAAAGTTTTTATTGCTGATGATGACTACCCATAATTTAATGAAATGCATCCCTTATTCTAAAAAGAAACCAATCATGTGATGCCACATGAGATGCACAAGTATGGGTGTGACTTTTCCATGACCATGGGTCTCACTTTTTTATAGGCTATTTGGATACCTTGGGAAAAAGCATATTGATGCGGCATCATATTTGATGATACAAACCTGAAACCTTAGTTACAAGTAGGAGACTTGCCAAGTAAGCTGTTGTGAAAAATTGGGAGTGATTTGAATTTTTCACGTAAGATTTTGAGAAGCTCACAAAGTTAGAGTGCTCAACTACTAGAGTTGTTTAGTATTGGCTTCAAGTGGTTATGTTTCTTTGGAATCAGTTGGTTTTCTCTTCTTTGTCATTGGTCATTTCTTATACGCTACTTTGTTAATTCATGTATATCTCTAATGGTTATAGGCAATAATATGCTGTTATGGATAGTCTATTTTGTTATGGTAATTGATCATGTTGGTTACGTTGTTACAAACAATCTATTTTGTATTGGTCATTGCTCCACTCTTGGTTGTTCTGCTATGTGTCATGTATATCTCTAATGGTTATGAGCAACGATATGCTATTACTGTTAGTATTTTTTATTCTTGTCATTTCTCATGATGGTTATGCTATTATATACAATCTATTTTGTATTTTTCATTGCTCCATTCTTGACTATTCTTCTATGTGATGGTTATGGATATAAAGTTTTGGATAGTTTGCATGTTTCTATTCTCAACATTCAGTTGAATATTTATTTATTGTACTCTTTCTATACATTCTTTCAATAAAAAAATAGACCCTCTCCCCTATATAATATGACAAACATGCTATATAAAAAAGGTTAATATAGAAATTGGAGTTCACATGATACAAAGTTATAAGAGAATACAAACCCGAAAGAAAATTCTAAAAGTCTAGGTAGCGATGGGATTCCTATGGAATTTTACATGGGGATGTGGCAACACCTAAAAGATGATTTATATTGCTTATATTTGGAAGCCTTTGAAAGATGATCTTTGGATCCAATCATTAATGGTGTCATCATCAAACTTTTTCCCAAAGGAAGAAGGGAAGATACTATCTATAGTTGGTATCCAATCACACTCCTTAATATCTCCTATAAAATCATTGCTAAAGCTCTATCTAACAAGATTAAATTAGTAGTGCACACAATTTTATGATATGAACGAACTGTTTTTATTTTTGGCAGATATATTCTTGACAATATGATTTTAGCTTGGGAAAATTGAGAATGGGCCCAACAAACTAGTTAAAACATTGTTCTTATCAAACTTAATTTTGATAAGGCTAATGACAAAATTTGGTGGATCTTTATTTTGAGCATGCTCCAATCGTTGGGGTTCGGTCCTAAACTTCAAGCTTATGTTTGAATTCTTTTTAGGATGCTAATTCTTAGATAACTATCAACAATATGATGACTAATCCCTTTCCTCTTCAGAGATGTATCTGTCAAGGATGCTCCTTAGGCCCTTATTTGTACATGCTTACAAATGATGTGTTAGAATATATTCTACAAGGTGCAAGCAATATGAATTTAGATACATCCATCCCTCAAAATAATGTTGTTATTAATTCACCTTATGTTGATGATATTTTATTATTCTAAAATTCTAAAAAAGACATTCCCAGCACAATAGATTTTTTGGAGTTATATTGTGTTGTCTTTGGTTCTAATCTTGCTCACGAGAAAATTGAATTCTTGATGATTCAGGATGGGCCCATTTTCCAGTGGATACCATAGGAATGGAAACATATCAAGCATGGTGAAATTTTGAGGTATTTGGGGATACCCTTTGGTCTTGGAGTTACTCTCTCTAATATGTGGAGTTGATATCTCAATAGAGTCAAAGCTAAACTCTTTAACTGGGGTAGTAAATTCCTCTCTTTAAATGGAAGAATCCAAGTTTCTATTAAAAATATCCTACCCACTCATGTTTATTATTCATCTAGCTGGATGCCCTCCAAAAAAGGTTATGAGGATTTATTTGAAATCATTAGACGTTTCTTATGGACTAAATGGGATGGTAGCATGGGGTTTATATCCACCTCTTGGTCTCATTGCATTCAACCTAATCATAAAAGATGTTTGGGATTAATTGATTCAAAGACTCAAGGGGTGGGCTTAACAACTAAATGGATTATCAGAGTTGTTAAAGGGGAAGAACATTGGAAAAACCTTGTCTAGAACATAATTAGCCTTGCCAATATTAAGGACAAATGGCAGGTTGTGGGCTGGTTAGATAAAATACTTCATGCCTTTTTTTTTCTATTAAGGCCTCACTTTCTCTCTAATCATTTTGGAAAGAGTGGAAAAAGATCAGTCATCTTTTAAAATGGAGAGATGCCTCTATCCAATATGGTTTTAGATTTTCCACCTCATCTATTCGGTGGAACACACATATTTTGTATCATGGTCAGCCTTTGGCTTTGATTTTTCCTAAACCGTCATGTTTTCTGCTCATAAAAGGAATCAACAAGGTGGGAGATCTTTGTGAATTTAATACTCTAAATTGGCTGCCATGGGGTGCTGTTAGTTCCTGATTTAATTTGAACAAGTACAAATCATTTTTAATATTTGTGGATTGTTTGGTGCCATTGGAATTATATATGAAGCTCTACACCTCAATTTAATGTAGCTTCTTTAAAGATTTTCTATGGTTTTTAGCACATCCTTTCTTGTTTTTTTCTATTGAATAAGATATATTTGTAGATGCTTCCCAATTTTCCCATGAAAACTTGCCTAAACAGTAAATGGAATTGCACATTTAGTAAAATGTTTTGGGCCAAACTCTCCGCTCGTATGTAGAAGTCAATAATTAATATAGAAGCACAATTAATGATTTGTTTTCCAAAAATTTGAAGACATGAGACACATTTTTGGGGGATTCCAATTCGTTAATAAATTATGGAACTCTATATTTCACTATTTGCCTGCTATTTTTTATCATAATCTTAACTAGAAAGATTCCTTACTTGGAATTAGGCTTCAAAATAATGTTATTGCTGAAGGAGTTCGACAAACTATTTTATTACATTTATGGAGAATCCGATAATTTTTTTTTAATAAATCCTATTATTATCAGGAATTTGCAGTTCTAAAACTTTATTTTGACATATTTTATTGTCTTACTTCTCTCTTCTCTCAACTGCATGTGGATCCTAGGAAGAGCTTAAAGGCGGAATATCAAAGCCAATGCATCCAATGTCAAGGAGATCCACTAATTATAAATTAGAGGATTGGTGTGCTTCATGGACTTCGACCTCTTATCCAAATTTTGCATAATTTTTTTTCTTAGTTGTGCCAATCTATTTTCATGCTTATGTATAACTGCTATCTGTATAGCTTATTGTTTCTTTAGGCTGCTGGTTTTACTATTTTGGGCAATTTGCATAGTTGGAACAACTGCTATTTATGATTGACGTTACTATATATTGTGAATTATTAGATATTATATAATATTTCTTATTCTCTCACAATTCATTTTGAACTTCTATTCTTTCCTTTGTAATTTGCATTATTCAATATAAATAAAAAATGCATTTTTTTTTTAACTTAGAGAATAATTCACCTTAGATAAACATATTTGATAAGAAATGGAAGTGATGTACGTAGGGTCTGTCTCTATGCACAAGATGGCTTAACACCCATCCCCTACACTTCGGTTGAAGGTTAAAAGGAAAACTCTCTAAGATATGATCTCCCTTGCTTTTCCAAGAAAAATTGTGAGGAAACTATGGAAGCTCAAACCCCCAACAAGGATGAGAGTGTATTTAATGCATACTACAAAAAACTAGGCCATTCATAATGGAAGCATATGAAGATATTGACCCCTTAAAACCATGATGCATCTCTGAAATGAGAAGCGCTGGTGCTCCAGAATGGTGTCACAAGCATGTCACATTCTTCAACCATTTAGTGTGATGAAGGGTACTCCCCTTACTATCCCTAACACACAAAACAATAGGGAAATAAACAGAAAGTTGCAAGAACAAAAATACTTTCTTTCTATTATCTTCAATGAAACAATATTACAACATTTAGAAAAATAACATGCCGCAACCACATGGTCCTTATTACAATAATCTGCAAGACAAAGCCACAAACTCCTTTTTTGGAACTGATCTTGAAACACACCTTCCTCCCTGTATATGTAGCATCAATAATTTTCTTAGAATATTCTATAAAGTGAAACTTTCTCATTTTGACACCCAACAGTTCAATTTCCCGCCTAAGTGTTTTTTTTCGCTTTCTTCCTTTTTGTATCGAAACTTGAGTCTGGATTGCACAACTTTCAGAAGCCATAAATTTTGAACATTGTACCCAATTTTCTATTATAGCCACTTTTCAGAAACCTCTCAAAGCGCTCTACAACTAGTGCATTGTAGTATTATCCCAAAATTGTTTTGACCCCTTCTATAGCCTCTAAGGCCTTCAAAATTGAGTTCAAAGTTTTTGTACCACCCTATCAAAACATAAAAATTCAATATATTCAAAACCAGACTTGATCTTTCCATAAAAATAATAAATTGTCTCTTCAATTTGTCCACCATCTAATCCCATCTTGTTATCTTCTCCTTCCCTCTTATATTTCTCTCCAACTGAAATTCTTTCCACCAAATGTTAGCATGCCATTTCATCTTGGCCTTTGCAAATATGACCCCCTCAGGATCTTCTACTTCTTCATATTCAAAGTACTCTTTCATATCATTGATCTAATCAATCAAATCTTCTGGATTAAGATTTCTAGAAAATGTGAAAACTTCAATTTTTGGTCTCTTTCCAATCTTGGAAATGACCCTAAAAAACCTAGCTTCATCAGGATGTCTAGATACTTCTTGGTCTTCTTCAATTTGTCCTTCTTTAGATGCATCCTCACTTTCATCTCTTGACCTAATATCAACTCCTCTACACAACTCCTCTTGCAGTGCTTGTACTTGTGTCTGGAGGGCTCTAAAACACTCTTATGTCACACCAACGATTCTTACACCACGATTTCTTCGTGGAGGAATTTTCCTTACTTATTTCTCAGACCCACAACCACAGTCCTAGTTCAAACTATATTACATTCAACGATCTATTTACACACTTAGGAACTTCTACTCTGATACCACTTGGTGAAGGTTACTCACCTTACTAATCTAAACACACACAACACAACAAGGAAATAAACAAAAAGTTGCAAGAACAAAAAAATTGCAAGAACATAAACACTTTCTTTCTATTATCTTCAATTAAATGAAATTACAACATTCATAAAAATAACATGCTACAACCGCATGGGACTTCTTATTACAATAATCTGCAAGATAGAGACATCATTTACCCTTCTGGAACTGAGCCCGAAACCCACCTTCCACCCTGTATATGTAGCACCAATAAACTCCTTAGAATATTATAGAAAGTGAAACTTTCCCTTTTTGGTGCCCAAAAATTCAATTTCCTACCTGAGTGATTTTTCTCTCTCTTCCTTTTGTATCGAAACTCGAGTCTTGATGGCACAACTTCCATAAGCCATAACTTTTGAATAGTGTTCCAGATTTTCTATTATAACCACTTTTTGGAAACCTCTCAAAGCACCCTATAGCTAGAAAAATCTAGCACCATATTGAACAAGTTTTGACCCCTCTTGGAGCCTCTAAGGCCTTCAAAATTGAGTTTAAAGTTTTTGTACCACCTCGTCAAAATAGAAAATTCAATATCTTTAAAAATTGACTTGATCTTTTGCCATGAAAATTTACCGATATGCTTATATATTGAAAATGAACCTCTAGGGAAGTAATTGGAACAATCCATGCTCAAACAAAAAAAATTACTAAAAATAACTACCACCTATGACTATGAGCTTGAGACATATTTTCCTGACAATATAGTGCAACTGTCATAGTGGGCTCCCAGAAAACTAAAGAAACTCCAAAACACATTTTATCTTGGGTGTTACAAGATTGCTTTTACACCCTGGATACTCCTGCATCATGGTGGGAGTTTATCGTGTTCTGGAATTCTCCCCACTCTATCGCCTGGTGTGGTTTATTTCATTCTGCTTATTTTAATTCCATTATAAATCTTGCCATTTTAAAGCCAGACATGGACCAATAGGTAGTTAGAGACTTGATTGGTCAGAGGCAGAGGAACTTGTTCATATGTTTTGTATTGCCATTAGGATTGAGCTTACTCGTGATAGGGTTTTGGGGAAACATAATGATGAAGAGTTGGTAGTAGATATGAAAGAATCTTTTTTTAAGGAATTTTGATGTGGGAAATTGTGTAAGATCCTCTACATGTGAGGGATGAAGGAAAAAATTGTAGGGAGTGTTGCCTCTAGAGGGGATTGTGGTTAAGCATTTTAGAATTGGAGATGATTTGATAATACCAAGGAGGTTGATTGCTCTATTTTTTCTCTTAACCATGGATGGTGTGAGTGACTAGATGTTTGGTTATATGGATATTTTGTTAGGTAAGGAGAATGGAAATATGAAGTCCAAAGGAAGTACATGGAAGGATCTATGGCCTAGTGATGGAAAACTAGGTATCTAGATGAATGCTATTTCTAGAATGGGAGCCATCTATACTTTGATTGGAAGGGAGGAAAATATTTTTAGAAAAGATGTAGAGAAGAAATGTTGGTTAAAACACATAGAACTTACCATTCTACCAATATTTAATAACCGTGACTTTTAAATCCATTGGATGAGATCTAAGCAATATATTTGTGTTGGGAATCTATATGCAAGAGGGGAGATAAAATTGAGGAAGAAGAGGCTCTTATGTTGAAGGCTTCTATTCTCAATCCATTTATTAGAGAGTCTCATTTACTTCTTGCTTAGATTTATTTGTTTGAAGATAAATATGTGGAAGTTGAGGGTGAGGCTAAGATGGTTCTAAAGCTACTATTGGAATGAGGAAGTAATTGGGATAAAAGGACAAATTAGGAAGTTTGGATTTCTTTGGGTAGAGTTATGCTTGATAAGGCCAAGGAAAAGACATGGCCTAAAACTTCTTGGGGAATTATCAACTTGGGATTTGTGAATGAGGTTTAAGCTCAAAATTCTCAACGTTTTCAATTCAGGAGTCTACAAACAGACAAGTACTTACTAAGATAGAAAAAAAGAAAATTGTAGACACCCTAAAATGGATAGGCTTGCAGCTTTACATTAAAAACACTAATTTTCATCTATAAATTAATGGTTTTTTAATCATTAATTAATCATCTATTTTCTTCTAAAATCATTCCCCAAATCATCTAATAAAATTCCCAAAATTAATTAAATAATTAATTTTACTTAATTAATTAACCTTAATTGATTAATTATCATTAATTAATTAATTAAATTCAATTTCCTATAGTTTAAATTCAAATATTTAAACTTACTAATTGAATTCTTCCAATTAAATTAATTTCAATTAAATTAATTTAATTTCATCATAAAAAGTAATTCTAAATAAAAAAGAATTCAATTATCTCACATGTTGAAACCATTAATTAAATAAATGAATTAAATATTCATTTATCTTCAAAGAGATAACTCCAATAAGATCACATGGGTTACTCCACCCATCTCTCTAGTTCACATGGGTAACTCCACCCATCTCTTCAGTTCAAAAAAGTAACTCAAAATTAGCTCTTCAGTCAACCAAACTCTATCTTCTCTTTACCAAATGAAGAGGTGGAGTTTACTGATGGCTTCTCCAGTTCCTTTTAATCTCAACCGTTCATCTTCCTATCTCTGGGATTGATCTCAACCATTCATTTCATCCTCAATTCCTATATAATAAACATTTCATAACCATTTGAAGGATCTAGGATTTCAAGCTCTCTGGCGCCATTACTATGTCAGTTTGGTTCTAGCATTCAAGCCATCTTGCGATCACACACCTGTTTCAATTAGAAAATTCTCGACACTTCTCAAGCCATAGACGCTGCCACACCAATACTAAGCATAAAAAACAACGTTTCAGAAGGAGTAGAGAGAGACAATAGAAGCTTCAAGCACTTTGGGGTTTGCATTTATTTGTTTTCCTTTCTTTGCTTGTACATTTTATTGGTTACGTTTCAATTTATTCGTTATTGGTAGCTTTGTGTATTGGATTTATATCATTGTAAACCTTTGCTACTAGCCCTCGCCTTTGGAAAGCTTGGGAATCATGAATCATGATTTAGAGAGGCGTACATTTTTGTAAACCCGCTGTGAAGCAAACAACCTGAATATATCTTGCATACAATAGACAGAATCCTTTAGCCTTGGCCGTATAGTTGCAGACCTCATTTTCCATCATTTTCTTGATATCTGTGTAATTTCACAATTGCTGGTATTTTTCCACAATTGATGAAATAGTGCCGCAATTGACTGGTTTAATGCCTCAACCGATTTGAGGGTTTCACAATCTTTTCTATCATTTTGCAATTCTCTATTTCTGGTATTGTGCCACAATTAACCGATCTGTGTCACAATCGCCTACATATTGTCACAACTAAGAGTATTCTGCCGCAATTGGCATAATTTTACCGCAATCGCCAAAAGTTTGCCGCAATCACTAAAAGGTTGCCGCAATAGCCAAAACTGTGCCGCAATTGAGGGAAGGTATTTATGTTTTGTAATTATCAGCTTCTGAAATTTTGTTTGAAATATTTAAAATATAACATTTAAGTATAATAATTTAAGTTATATTTTAAATATATAAGTCTAAGATGTTTGAGAGTGGTTTTAGATCTCTAGGAGTTAAAATGCAAAATCTAAATTTTGGAGGATTTAAAAAAAAATCAGACTTAGTCAAATTTCAGGATTTAGCATGTGTTACTAATGTTGTTGTTTCAGCTTGTGGCGTTGGAAACAGATTTAACAAAGCAACTAAAATTAACTCATCTGTATTTTAGTGCTTAAAATGAACATTGCATACAAACATCTTGAACCTCACATTTTCGTATTGGTGCTTAAAATTGACATGGAGGTTAAGAATTGAACAAAGGCAAACAAATATTTCAAATTTGGTGCAATAAAAATGAACAAGCAAATCAAACACCTTCTTTTGGGCTTAAAACTGAACACTTGTGCTTGTATGGTGGTGTAGCTTAGTTCACATTTCAAACTTTCAGAGCTTAATCGATTTACCTTGTGTTTTGAGTTTTGGGTGCACTTGCACAATCTGTTAGATTAGACACCTTTATAATTTTAGAAAGGCCTTTCCGGGGAATGCACTTCTTCCTCGAAGAACGACCTTAAACTGGTAATCCTTCCGATCGTTATATAAACAAGGCGCGAACCAAAGTTCTATCTTATCTAGCCAAGCTCGGGAGAGGTATGTTGGTGATAGTCTGGATCAGGTGAATATCCCTAAGGAGCTAGCGTGATCAACTAGGCACTTAAGTGAGTCACACATGTACAAACCGACTGGATAGACGCCACAGACCCTTACTACAAACTTGTTAATTAGAGGCCAACCCGATCTACCTCCAAACATATACCTTATTATAGTGCAAGGGGTTGTAGAATTCCCCCCCAAGATTGCCAACATATGTGTCCCAAGGTATTTGTGTAGCGAAAGAGATCTTCACTCCATGACAAAAATACCTGGCAACGACAAAAACATGGGCGCCTACATCGTGGACCTTTGTGTCCTAGTACTATGATAATTGTTGTGTGAGCTAACGTACATTCAAGCATTGGGCCTATAACATTGTATTATGAAGCCATTTGACCTAGATTAATCTGACTGTTCATTGTTGAGACCTCGTGATAACATTGCAACTTGAAAGAATTGTAGAACATACATATTGTCAGTCTTCATTCTTCAAAATATAGTGTCTGTTGTGCTTGTTCTTTGATCAGTTTCCAAAACGCAAAACAAACATCCAAACTGTCAAAATGAGTCAAACGTGTTAAAGTATAGGGTTGTCAACATCAACTGTCTTGCAAATCAGAAGCCTTATTCCAGAAAATCAAAATTGCCAGACAGTGATACTTATCTTCTAGTCTTTTTGAGACTATTTCCCCTTTACCGCAATTGCCCGCATTTTGCCGCAATTGATGGAAGTTTGTCGCAATTAACTTGTTTATTGCCACAATTGACTTCTTTATTACCGCAATTGGTGATAAACTACCCCACTCAACCTTTCACTTTGCCACAATCGATGGAGTTGTGCCGCAATTAACCAGAGATATTTTACACCTGTTTTGACCTAAAAACCTTGAAAAATACTCTCCATTTTGTGTCAAAGACCAGTGTCTATCCCAGAAAAATGCGAAGAACATTGTGTGAATCTCAAAACATTAAAGATCATCCATTCTTTCAGAAGCATGATTATTGTCCAAGCATTGTTAGTTCAATAGTTCAGACTTGAAATATCTTGATCCCATTATCTCAACATCATCATTATCTCTATCAGTGACTTTGTCCCAGACAAAGTTCAGAAAATATTATCTTTACATCATCAAAACTTTGAGATCAAGATAAATCAACATCTGTCCTTAGAATTACCCTTGTCCAAAACATAACTCAGACTTCCTTAGAAAGGTTATCCTTTTCTGTTTGCTTTATATCACTTATTTTAGTTACAAAATCTGGACCACACTATGTCTCAAACACCTCATGGAGGGCCTTACACAAGGTTGAAGGCTAGAACACAACCTGATGAGTCATATATCAATAGATTCCCTACTTGAGAAATAGAGAGAGAGGACAATCTTTTCATAAACACTAGTTCTGCTTTATTCATTGAACAACCTCGTGGGTTAGCTTTTTTCCAAAATGTCACAGAAGAGGAGCTTGAAGATATAGAGCAAGATGCTTATTCTACACAAGTATTTGACGTTGTTGTAGAGAGGAGACCTGAATGTTACTTATCCATGTTGATAAAGAAGGGATTCAAACTCCCTGCTGAATTCAGTGTGTCGACCATATGGCCCGAAAACCCTCTCGCAGGTCCCAACACTACTCAGTCCTCTCAGATACTACCAGTGGTTTCAAAAATTTTCCCACCTTTGACAATACCAATGTAGGCACAAAAAGTACCCAATCAAACCAATTGTGCAAACCAAGCAAGCACATCTTCCATGCAAAGCATGACACGCTGCCAACTAAGTGCACCCATGGTCACTAGTATGCCTCCACCTTCAGCCTTATGGTTTGGTCAATCAAGCTCTCATGCTATGCATTCTATCCCATCAACAAGCAACAACTTTTTTTCCACCGTACCGCTACCACAGTCAATCCCTACTAGCCTTGGGGTCAACACATCATTCCCACAGGGATCCATCTCTGCAGGTCTGACTTTCAGTCAATGCCCACCCAAGGTTATGCCTTTTCTCACTCAATAACAACCTCAACCCCAGCTTCAACAACAACAACCCCAGCTTTAGCAACAACAACATCAACCCCAGTAGAAACAACCCCAATTTTAGAAACAACAACCTCAAATCCAACAATATCAACCCCAACAATATCAACCCCAGCTTCAGCAACAACAACATCCCCAACCAAAACAAACACAACAGAACTAACCTTGGGCCACTCATGTACCCCTATTTCAGAATCATGTGTTGGAAAATCAATATCAAGGCCCAGGGAGGAGGTCCTATGTTTCTACTCAAGGAACCCAAAGGTGCAGCCTCATACCTACTACGACATAGAAGTACAATGTCACAAATCATCCTCAGTCTCCAATAGACATGCTGATCCAACAAGTGCAAACCCTTCAAACCCAAATGATGGATGTGCAAAATCAAGGGCAAACTAAATCCTACACTGTAGAGGACTTATATCCTTACCCTATTGACTATATATCTCAGATCACATCAAAAGTTAATGAATGTTCTCTTGTTTCCTCAAATCCACCACTAATGATTTCCCAAATAAACACAATTGAAAATATGTCATCTTTGGGAGACCAATCTAAACCTTTCAAGAGTTTAATTCAAAATTTGGTTCATAGACATCATTCTATTGTTAAGAAAGATCAAAATCATCTACCCATGTCTAGCAAGGGCCCATTCCAAAATAATAACATTGTTGACACATCTATCTCCTATGAAGATTTTGTCCTACAAAAATCCTCCATGCTTCCCATTAGTCCTTCATCCCCTAAAGAGTCACATGAGAAAGATTTTCCATTCCTATCAAATGATATATCTAGTTATGAGACCTCCCAAGGGCTATCCACAATAGATTTCAATGTTAATCCCTTTTACAACTTAGCTACCCTAGATCCAATGCCACCATGTGCTCCATTCCTAGACGAACCCACTCTAGATAATTCCATTCAAAATCCTTCTCCCTCATGTCAAAACATTGAACCCTTCCAAGAATCCACCATACATATTCCAATTGATATCCTATGTTAAGAGGATGATGCAAAGCATGAAGAAACAAGTCCTAAAGAAAATCATGATCAAGATCCCAAGAATGACCAAACCTGTGTAGTTTTTGACCAAGATCTTATACTTCTAGAAACTCATGAAGATTCCACTATCCTTGACCATCCTATCCAAGATGATCCCCTTCCATCCCAAGAAAATAGTTTCCTTCCAAGTCTTATGGACCTTCCATTTCCCATTCCTAAGCAAGATCATGACATCCTTCCCATTCTTTTAAAGGATTCCATTCATAGTCAAGAGAAAATCACCCCTAAAATGGAGTCTGATGGTCCTCTTCCAAGTCAAGATCAAAGTATCCCTTCACCTTCATCTCCACCACAAGATCCCATCATCCCTCCAGAT
>MU223399.1:959342-973171 GCA_018584345.1 Thuja plicata
CCACCCATCTCTCCAGTTCACATGGGTAACTCCACCCACCTCTTCAGTTCAAAAAGGTAACTCATAATTAGCTCTTCAGTCAACCAAACTCTATCTCCTCTTTACCAAATGAAGAGGTGGAGTTTACTAATGGCTTCTCTAGTTCCTTTTAATCTCAACCCTTCATCTCCCTATCTCTGGGATTGATCTCAACCGTTCATTTCATCCTCAATTCCTATATAATAAACCCTTCATAACCGTTCGAAGGATCCAGAATTTCAAGCTCTCGTGCACCATTACTATGTCAGTTTGGTTCTAGCATTCAAGCCATCTTGTGATCACACACCCATTTCAATTAGCAAATTCTCGACACTTCTCAAGTCATAGACACTGCCACAACAATACTGAGCATCAAAAAAAATGTTTCAGAAGGAGTAGAGAGAGACAATAGAAGCTTCAAGCACTTTGGGGTTTTCATTTATTTGTTTTCCTTTCTTTGCTTGTACATTTTGTTGGTTACGTTTCAAGTTATTCGTTATTGGTAACTTTGAGTATTGGATTTATATCATTGTAAACCTTTGCTACTAACCCTCGCCTTTGGAAAGCTTGAGAATCATGAATCACGATTTAGAGAGGCGTACAAAAATAAACATCTACGACTCTTAATTAGCAGAGGGCAGGGTCTCTCCTTATCAATAAATTATATATACGTACAAAGTTAATAGTTAATTAGAGGAAAATAGCTAATATATGAGTGTGTTCTAATGGTTGTGATAACATTTGTTGGTTTAATACTCATACTTGTTGATTTAATGTCCAATTGTTTTGACAATATTGCACCAATAGTTGTGACTTTAAAGTTGTTAATTTCTGATAATGACTACCCATAATTGAATGAAATGTATCCCTTAGTTGTAAAAAGTAACCAAACATGTGATACCATATCAGCTGCATAAGTATGGGTCTCCCTTTTGCACGACCATTGGTCTCACCTTTTTTTTGGGCTGTTTTGTACACCCGGGCAGAAATAATGCTGATGTGACATCATATTTGATGATGTGGCCTTGAAACCTTTTTTATAAGTAGAGGATTTTCCAAGTAAGCTGGTGTAAAAAGTTGGGTGTAATTTGAAAACTCTACGTAAGATTTAGAGAAGACCATTGATGTTAAGGTGCTCAACTACTGAATCCTCTCCCCTATGTATTGTCATGTAACATATATTTGAATTAATAAACATAATTCCATGTAGAAATTTTACTAGTTTTCTTTACTTATCTTTTCAGAAGAGTTTTCACAAAATTTAAAAGGTGTTTTTCTTACTCCAAGGATTTGGGATCTAAAAATATGAAGTAAAGTTTAACAAGTTGAGAAGACTGGATTTTATTATGAAAAAAGAGCTCTAAATTTTAAACTTCTAAAATTTTAAATAATAATTTGTGAAATTATTGGTTTCTAAATTCTTCTTCCATATCAATTTTTTATAGTACTATATAAGACATGACTTTTTCCTTTGTCTTTTTTCTTGTAGATTAAGATTATATATTTAAGTTTTTCTAGATTATATTTAAAGACAGGGAACAAAGGTCTATGATTTATATTTGAAGAGATACATTGAAGAATATGTGGCCGTGTTTTTCATACGGAGTATCAAAACTTTATTTTTTACATAAAGTAACTTCTGGTTTAGATTGTGTGTGTATTTTTAGCATCAACATTTTTTATCACACTCTATGATCCATCATCAACTTTATTTATTTACAATATAACCCAACTTTGATCTGTTACGCATTACAACAACTTACCAATTAGAGTTTATTCTCCAACACCAAAAACAATGGATGTAAGCTCTAATTTTATTATTTTGAAATCTGAAATACCAATTTATATTTTGAGTTTAAATTCTGTTTGTTCTATAGTCCCAATATTCTATATGAAGGATATGAATTCACGCTATTTTTTTTTATCATGTCGTTGAAACATTTTATTGGACAAAACTCATCAGCCAGTCATTAGATAATTTTATATCATTCATAACAGATACACAAGATTCCTTTAGCAGTAACCTACGTTACTTTATTAAATATACAATTAAACTCAAATTGACTAAAGGTTCAATTAATCATTTATTTACTGGAGTGGAGTTGATTAGATGAAGTAATTTTAGATAGAAGCTGTTACAATTATATTATAAATAGTGTCAGGTAAAGAAAAATTTTAGTTGTCTTTGTGATAATAGAATATCTAGCATTTGATTAGAATAATGAGATCTATGTGTCTTAGAATCTAAAGATATCTTGGACATTCATGTGTATAGATAAGAATTAAAATGTTCTTCTTTACTTTGTAATGGATTGAATTCCTTGTTCTAAAATTATCTCAAGTGATCTTAACTAGCACAAGAGGCAACCTTAGGTTATCTCAAGTAATTTTAACTAGAAAAAGGGAAACCTAAATTGGCAAAACGAGTGACCCTGAAATAGTAAATTTTCAAACTTTTCAAGAAATTTTATTTATGGATATTACTTTTAAGGGGACCTATCTTGCTTTATAGCACCTAAATTTGCATGGTACTTTGGGTACTTTTTGAGACATCAATCTCTTAAGCATCCTACAATTAGTGTGAGTGAATCAAATTTGTGGTCATATTTACATCCTTATGGATATATAGTTGTGTTTAGAAGCTTGTTGGATGTGTTAATTCACCATCCTCTTCCTCTTGTTCTTTTTTGTGAGGATTCTTGTGGTCTCAAACCTAATGCTTAGAGTTAGATGAGCTATACCCCTTGTAAAGTTATCATAATGTCCTTATCACATGATCAAGTTAGTCTTCCAATTTGTAGTCATGGATTTTCATTTGCTTTGATCTCTATATCTATTGTCATGACAAATAATAGAGTTTAATGGTGCAATTATGTGTTATACTAACAATACAAAATATAATATTTAATTATTGTTATGTTAATGCCTTGAGAAAAAAGATTATGGCATTCAATTTCATACAAGAGAGTCCATTTTTTAGCATTGGAAGCTATAGGTTATGTGTTTTTTTTGTTCTTTGAATGCATTTATAGTTAGGTCTCAAATTAATATGATTGTGCTAATCCATGCAAAATTTTTGTAAAGGAATATGCCTCATAGGTCCTTTATTCTCATTGAGGATAAGGTAACCTTAATTGAGTGTTTCCAAAAACTGAGAGTGATAAATACCTTATGCTGAGACAAGTTAACCTAGAAGAAGCATTTGAGGTTTTACAAATAGTGCAGGTGCAATATGAATTACTAATAAGGCATACTTTTAGGCAAGAGGAAATGCAGGAAATGAACTCTCAACCTTCATAGGAGAAGGGATGAACCCATTTCAAAGGAGGTGAAAGGAAGCACTCTAAGATGCCACATCAATGTAGATTGGAGGAAGGACATAGTAGGAACAACCTCAATAGATAACTAAGCAAGTTATATGGATGATCACAATGTGGATATTGGTCATATGAGAGGCCTTCTTCAAGTACATCCACTAACTATTGAGGGTTCCACTAAATTAAGAAAAAGAATTCAATAACTGATTGTTGACCTTTGATTGAGTTTTGCATGCATCCCTATGGTATTAGTACTAGAACTTAATATTCTCTCACACATTTGCATGCATTTTATTTCACTTGGTAGGCACATCATAAGCAAGAATATTATGTAGATATATATAAAACTTATCTTCTTGGGAGACCTTCTTGGGGAGGTTTTTCTCGTTTTACCTTTCAAATAATTTAAAGAAACTTCATGTGGATGAATTCCATTAGATTCAAAAATTTAGTATTACTAGTTGATTAGTATACAAACTACTTTCTGAACTGGAGTGGTTTGCAAGCTAAGTAGAGGATGATAATTTTTTTATTCACTTTACTTCTCAACAATAATATCCAAAGTCTATCATCCCCTGAGTAAAAAGGATGATAGATGATAATTTCTCAAGGTTATGAAAGTCAATTCGTGGTTACTTATTAGGTAGTAACCATGATTTAGTGATTTTAGTTGCTACACAAGAGAACTTTTAAGAAACTTTAAGAACCACTTAGGAATTTCAAAAAGTATTGAGGGAATAAGCTTCACTACAAACCATATAGTGGGAGAGAAACTAGTGTTCACCCTCTCTCAAATCAAGATAGACAATACTTGAGATGCTTTATTTCTTGTCAGTATGCTAGTGGTGTGAAACCTAGCCCTAATTACTTGATCTTCTAATAGTTGTGTTACTATAGTTAGCCCTATCTTAGATTGTTTAACTATGTTTTACTTGTGGGGAAGAAGCCTACTTAGTGATATCTTTCCTAGAAGGATTAGTGGTAATAAGTAGTCAAGGTACTACAAGGCTAGATAATTAGAGATATTGGTAGTTCATTATAGATTTTATAATGGTGGATAATCATTAGGAAAATCATAAAGATATGGTTTTTATATATGTATATATATTTATTGGAGTTTGAGTTTCTATTTTGTTTGATTTTATAGATTTAGGAATCTCTATTTCCTCATATTTGGTAAGTAGAATTATCCCCATGTTTTAAGGTGGAAGTAGTCTCATTTATGTGTGGTTACATTTTATATCTTAAAATACTTGCCACCACTATTTATTTGCATATCCTACTATTGGTATCTAATAATATTTATCTCAATGTGGATTGACTTGAGGATTATCAAGCTAGAATTAATTTTTCCTAAACTATAGTAGAGTGTCTTTACTGATGAACTCAATACTTATGTGGTGAAAGCCATATTGTAGGTTCCTATATCTCTTCATATGACCTCTACCATTTACTTGAAGTAATTTATGTAGAAGGTTTATATGTTTTCTATTGCAATGGTGATATTTCTAAGGAGGACCATCTTGAGGTTTCCCTTGATGATCACTCACTCTTGAGGGAGCTCATTGAAATTAATCCTAATTTGATCCTTGGTATGTCAGTCAAGTAAAAAGTGAACTTTCAAATTGACCTTATCTTTGGAGCTTATTCTATCTCACATGCACCATATCACATGACTAATTAGGAGAAAAATGATCTTTGATTGTAGTCGCAATAGTTTCTAGAAAAGGTGCACATTTGTCCTAGCATGTCTTCTTCAAATATACGTATCATCTTTATGAAGAATAAAATATCTCTTCATTTATGTATTGATTATAAAAAATTGAACAAAGTGACAATGGAGGAACATTATCAAGTAGAAAAGAAAGAACATGAGAAAGATCACTTGTAAGAGCAAGCCAAAGAAAAATAAAAAGAGAAATATCAAGAGAAAGAACACAATAAAGAATACCAAGAAACAAAAGAAGATGAAAAAAGAGGAGATAAACAAGTGTTACACTACCAGGGACAATATGTGTAACACTCTAACAACCACCTTCGATCTACAAATTTGGAGGATGAGTTATTGTCACGCAGACATCTCCAGGGTGTGTATGTGTCCTGAATCAAAATAGTCCACATGATTAGGAATTCAAATAAAAAGCGATGTTTAGACAAGCGGGATAAAATGGAGGCTTAGGTGGATATTTTGATTTGGGTAAACTGAAGGCACCATGTGATGTGGAATTTCACGAGGTATAATTTACGATAATACACATTAATCTTGTGCATTTTTTTTAATCTCACCAATGTCTTTTGCTACATAATTTGTACATGTGATATCATGTTATAGACATATTTCTGCATGTTTCATAGACATCCATGGAAGAGACCGTCAGATTTTGGCTCCAAATTCCTTTTTATTGATCATTTGTAGTTTTGAACATAGTTTTCTAATTTTGCATTTTAGTTCACTATAAATTAACATCTTCTCATTTGGCATATTCTTCCAGTTTAAAAAATATTTCCTTACTAAGATTAAAACATGCTAGGATATTTTGGTCATGTTTTTCTTTCCCATCTTGTAATGTTGTCCCAATTTTGAGCTATTAAAATTGAGCCCCTCTCACAGTTGGAGTCACCACCAAAACCCAAAGCCACAGGTCAATATTTGTCAAGTTCAGGTTTTGGAAAACCGGGTTACTTACTAAATCATAGTTATGCGGGAAATCATTTAGTGTGCTGCATTTCCTAATCTTGGGGTTAGGTATCAATCTGGGGTCTGTCTCACGGTTTGGGTATGTGGTTACGCTTAGGAGTCTATTTAGTAAGTATCCAAGTCCTTTTTGTGGTATCTAATATTTCTCAAGCCAAGTTTGGGCTTTGCAGTTTATGCATGCGATTTGCGAAGGCAAAACAATACATAGATATGTGGGAGTTGTGGTGTTACACTGAATTTTCAGATGGTTACACCAAGGCTTCAGAAAAAGGTGCGAGAGAATTTTCCCATGTGCTGTAAGTGAAAATGAACTTAGAACGAGAAACTTGAAGGTATTAAAAAAATTTCTGGGTGTTGTTCGGGAAATGAAAGAAATGACTACTTGTAGAGTAGGATTTGTAGTGTTCATGTGCAAATTCCCAAAATTAGCTGAAGTGACATCAAACGACATAATAAAAGCTCAGATTGAGTTTATCTCTACTCGTTGAAGGTACAATAGGATATAATAATACGAAGAACCATCAATTACGCCCATGGAAGAGATCCGATGCTGAGTTCGGGAAAAGGTGATTCTGACTACATATTTTTAAATCCCCCAAGTTTATAGAGTCATTACAATTTTAAAAATTCTAAACTAAGAAGGCCAACCTATGATACTTACTGGCGCCAATGTTCAAATGGATTTAAATTGAAGGAAAAGAATAGACTTTAATGCTGGTGATGACATATATTTTTCCATTAGTATGCAAAGGAAAACCATCAGTAATGACTACACTGAAAGATAGGTTTTAGTACAACCCGACAGAACAGTCTACAGTATAAACTGAAGACACAACTTACAAGTGCAAACCGAAAAAGTTAACAGTGGAACCCGACAGAGGAACCCGACAACACAGTGTAAACCGAAAAAGTAGATTACAGAGTAAACTGAAAGAGCAGAAAAGAGAGGAACCCAACAGAGCAAGGGAACCCGATAGTTCATAGAAGGAACACTGAAAGACTTTCAAAGCAACCCAAGCATCAGACACCGAAAGTCAGTTATATCCCAATAAAAGTGGACCTGACTTCCACGTCAGATAAAACACTCATGTTTTATATTTAAAGTTTAGATTTGATTTAAAACCATTTCTTTAGGGACAAGAAAGATAATTGTAATTGTTTTAATCAGTCTAACTGATTAAAAACATGCAAACTAGGAGATCAAGGTCAAGTTGTAAACTTTTGATCATAGAGTTAAGTTTGTAATACGTGAAACTAAAAAGGTCAAATCTATTGTATAAATAGATGTGTAATCATTTATTCAAGATGAATGTGAGGATGATTGTAGCCAATGAGCAAATCTATGGATCAGACTGAGAGTTCCAAGAAGCAGAACAACAAAAGGTGAATTTGGTTATCAAGAACCAAAAATCAAGGCTATCGAGAAACAAATGTATTAATCAATCACATTAGGTGATACTTTATACATGTGACTTTAATGGATCTGTAATTAGAAATTGTAGATTGCATACACTCAGGTCAATAAGTATTTTTGTCTACATTCTAACAAGTGTAGCAAATAAAAAAAATCCTTTCAAGAAAGGTGGATTTAACAATCCTATTGTAAATCTCTTAACCGAGTGCACGCTAAACAGTGTTGCTAAAGCTCTTAATAGAGTATACCTTTACCAGTCTCCACATAATACTCCTAACAGGGTAGATCATCAGAAGTGATCAAATTGTAAGCCTTAACCGACCCTTTCCAATCTGCAGATAGTGAATTTTTTGTGGGTACCATCCCCACCGCAGTTTTTACCTTCTAACAGCGGTTTTCAACGTTACCATATCTTGTGTTATGTGTCATTGCTTTCATGAATGTTTCTATGAATGTCTACATACAATTAAGATTATGAATTGATATCACTTGCATAAAGAAAGAACAACATATATGATCGGTAAAGAAAATATTTGATTACACAAGGTTAAAGGTTAATTAACTAAAAGTTTTAGAGGTACTGATTCACCCCTCCCCTCTCAGTACGTACTTCCCATTATTTCCAACGATTGATATCAGAGCTAGATCTCTTAATTGGAAAAGTTTAAAGACTTAAGGGAAAAGATCATACAATGGAGAAGTACAAGCTTGACAAGAGTATTGAGAATCAGAAGCTAGAAATTCAAATCTTCTATGAGTAGTATAAAGCAGCTAGAATCAAGATGAGACAGTTTCTAGATGAAAGAAAGATTAATATGGAATCTCGCTGTAACAAAATAGACTATCAAGAAGTGGAGATACCTGATCTATTTGAGTGTTCAGGATCTACAACAAGAAAAGTATCAGACACATCTGAAGAAAGTATCACAAGTCTGAATGAAATCATTCAACATTTGGCTGGACAAGTAAAATCTTTGCAAATCGGTCAAGAGACACAGATGGTAAGAATGATTGATGTCATGAACAATGATAGACAAGTTGAGAAAGAAAGAATACTAGCTATTGATGACATGAGAAAGATTACTGAAAAGCTACAAGAGAAAGAATAAAAAATACAAAGACTTACAAAACATCATCATGAAATCACAAATCATATTAATCTTATGAGTCAAGAGGCAAACATAATGAATACATATGTCATTGAAAGAATAGAAGCTATCGATGAGCTAAAAGAAGAAAATGAAAAGCTGAAACATGAAGTGAGAATTCAGCAACAACATAATGACATGATCAAGAGAGCTAAAGAAATCACCAAAATGATGGATGATTTTCTGGATGGACAAAGAAGAGTCAACAATAATACTGGACTAGGGTATACCGAAAATGAAGAATCACCAAACCAAGCTGATCCAAAGATTGTCTACACAAATCCAAGACAAAGAAAGCTGACATGAAATCACTGCGGAAGGCCAGGCCACACATCAAATGTATGCAGGAGCAAAATGAAAGGTATTCCTAAATCCACATCTTCATTCATAGGAATTTTTTATAAATGTAACAAGAAAGGACATAAAACATATGCATGTAAATCTGAGGTGAAACAACCAAAGAAGGAAACCTAAATGGACAAATACTGTCCTACTTGAAAAATGCATGGGCACACATCTCTTGAATGCAGGAAGAGGAAAAAGCAAGCATGGAAGCCTACAAATCAAGAAAATACTTATCAACCGAAAAGAGTTGGTAAGTCATATGTTTGGGATTACAACACATGGGCAAACTGTACAACATGTGGAAGATTTGGACACATAGCTGCAAACTGCATGAGACAATGGACAAGAAACTCTAGGAGTTGGACTAACCCCGAAATGGCATGTCTACACTGTCATAAAGTTGGTCATCTAAAGAAAGACTGCAGAGACCGAATGACGGAGACAAGCACCTTTGCAAATGGAAACACCATTTAAGACATCAGGAAGATGAGAAACAAAATGTGGAGAAAATCTACAAATACTGATGAAGCTGGACTGACCAATGCAATTGGTGACACCTTATCTAATGGATCTGGTGACATCACCATCCTCACCTAAGAAGAACAAATAAGTATGGAACTGCATTAGACCAAGCTATATTTTGCATCAGTTCCATTATACATTGATGAATTGCCAAATCTGCATGATTAAAGATGCACTATGGTATTACTTGTTACAATTTTGTGAAAACAATCCTGTCGGTCATTACATACCGAAATGCATCGGTGTACACATAGAGATAAGTTGTCAATACTTACCGAGAGTCGTTGGTAAACGTATAAAGCTAATTTCTAAGTGAAAACCAAGATCCATCAATAATCATGAAAGTTGACATGTTGTCTTCGCCAAATACTAAAATCCATGGGTTAATGTAATAAGTTGATAGCTTCCCCGAAGCATTGCGTTCTCACAGAGAATGTTATTTATGTATCACCCGACGACTCCGTCTTCACACACCAAGAAATGGTTGAGGATTTATGACACAACTTAGGGCAAAGTCTATAAATAGATGACGGAAGGGTTTTGTTTTTCACCAAGCGACTAGAACGAAGAGACAAAGCAAAAACTAAGCACGAAGTGACCCGATTGCAGAACACCTACAACTCGACTCCCTGCACTCCAAACAGATTCCTAACAGCTACAGAGGTTGAAGTAAGTAACAAAGATAACCGAGAACTCTACTTTCATTTATGGGAAAAGCCCTAATTTTAGAAATGATGGCAACTACATCAAGAACCACTGAAATCAAGAATGCTAAGGAGAGTAAGGTTAATCTGATAAAGAATAGTACATGTGAGGAACCTAATTATAAAGTTTGTCCAGAGGTTGCCTCGCAACCCGGTGACTCTGGAGCATTTTCTGGAATTCCACCTAGGGTTTTGTTGATCGAGGATGTTAGATCCTACATTCACTGCAAGATCACATAAATTGGAGATCTTGAAGTAGAGCATGCTTACAAGAAGCTTTGCAATGATGATGGAACCATAAAAGATGAGCACAAGCACATTGAGGTAAAAGGGCTTACAAATTCCCTATGGTTCTTGAAGGAGTTCAAAACCAAATGGATTCGGTTAGTGCTAAGCCATCTGCATGACTGAAAGATTTGGCTAGATGAGCCTAAACTGATAACCAAGGATGTTATACACATTGTGACTGGTTATCCTATAACCAAGAAACCAAAGGCACTTAAACACCCTCCTTGAGTTGACATTGAGAAGGACACAAGAGCTGAATGGGATGGAAGAGGATTAAAGTTATCCACCATCATCGATGATGAAATGAAATTTGGAGCATGTGTCTTAGGATACAAGTTCTTTCAGGCTAGAAGGATGAACAATATTGCATCAAGAGCAGTGGATACAACACATAAAATTGTCAAGAAGGGATCGTAGTTGGACCTATCAGAACTGCTACTCAGACAATTAGATGAGAACATGAGGAAAATCAATTCTGCAAAGACCAACTCATGTAAATTTGGATCTCTGTTAATGTGCGTATTTTTATATTTCCAAGAAACCTTCCCATCTATCGGTAATGTGAAATGGGACACTACCCGACTAGTGACAGTTCAAATAAGTAAATTCATCAAGTCACTTGGAGACAATTTTGAATCAATAATGGATGAGTATTTATCTGGATTCAAAGAGAGAACGCAAAAGAGAATGAAGATACCAGAAAAACTGGTAGAGAAATACAAAACTGATATTTGCTTCTTGGTGGATACTGATACCACCCTAATCAAACCAGATGTACCGAGGATAGCTTGGTTAGCTCCACTTGACTATGAAATCAACTTAGATCAAGCAACAAATGTTATTGAAGCATTGTTGAAAGTACCATTGGATAAATCACAACCAAGGCTTGGAACCTTTGAAGAAGCCAAGGAAAGAATCAAATCAGACTTAGTCGTGAAGAAAATCAATAGGAAGAAAGACAAAATGGTAAAGACCTTGAAAAGGAAGCTATCGGTCAATGAGGAAGAAACTGAAAAGACAAAGGAAATTGAGGGCCATTCACCCATCGGTGAAGTAGACAAGGTGAGTGACTCAGAGTCAACAGAATCCGATGCACCCCCGCCCCCGAAGAAGGCAAGGACAACAACTGCTCAGAGGACAAGGAGCCAAACAGTAAAAACAGACTCACCATATGTTAAGAAAGGTCAAGTAAGGACCTACAAAATAAAACCTCAAACCAAATAGACCACAACACCAAAGAGGAGAAGGAAATTAATCCTAACCAAGGAAGATATCAAAGATACTTAGCAGGATGAATCTGTCCAAAAAGAAAAGAATAAGATTCATGAAACTATTGATGAGGTATGTGCTTCTATTATCAAATTGGGTACAACAAATGATCACAAGATTAAGAAATGACTAACATTGGATCCCGAGGATCAAAATAAAATAGAAGAGGCAATTATCACAATGATGTGTGTATTCAAATATGTTCCAATACAATTAACAGATAATATGCCAAAAGAACTTTTGAATAGATTGTTGACAAGATGGGCATTTGTATTACACTCTGAGAAATAGATTAGGGAAAGAGCCCTAGTTTGTGTCATGCCTCCCGAATCTAAAATGGAGGAGATTGAAGAGATGATGAAGAAACACTCCAAAATATTCTCACCAAAGTTAAGAGCCTACCAAGTGCTTCAAGGACATCTACTTGAACTAGGTAGGAAGAGTGAGGCTGAATGGAGAAAGATACTTGATATACCTAAAAAGGATACAAGTCCCGAGCCACAAATAGATCTTATCGAAAAGAAACAGAACAAAGACGATCAAGCTAAACAAAGCCCCAAGCATATTCTTATAAATGACACAGAGGATATAACAACAGTAGAATTGGAAAAAGAAGCCAACAAGGATATGGATATTGCTGATGAAACTTGGCTGGATAATACTATCATTGATATTACCGAAGATTATGCAGATAAGGTAAAGGGAGATGAAGATATTACTATTACATCTGATCAGTCCAAGGATCAAGATACATCTGTTGATGCTACACAAGTAAACATGCCAGGCCAAATGCCATTATTGATTCAAGCAATCAATATAATCTCACAAAAGGAGAAGACCCCCGAGCCCGATGCAAGCATACCCGAGGATGCAGGGGAAGGAGAAAAAAGACACAACCGATGACCAGAATGTCATTGGAGGGGATCAAAATGTAACAGGTGAAGATCTCACACAAAAAGATGGAGATCAAACTAAAAAAGATGCACAAATGAAAAAATAGATGAAGTGCAGAAGGATACCGGTGAAGGAGACAAAACCAAAGATTCCACTCCTAAGGAGATGCTGCAGGTAAAGTAAAGGTTGATGTGGAGACATCCACTCACAACTAGAAGGTAGAGACCGAAGCACAACAACAAAAAGGCACTACTCCACCGATAACCTCATCTAGCACATCAGACCAAACAGAGAAGCTGGGTATGGTTCTGCATACAGGTGCATCTCAAAAGAAAAAGAAGAAAACAAAGAAGAATAATTTGGAGGTCACACTTGATGAGATCATAGAAATACCAAAGTGTGATCCAGCTACTTTAGATTTTGAATCACTCCAAGAATATGGAGAAATTTGTCAAAGGAAAGATTTGCAAGAAAAGATTAAAAAGGAGCACTGCGACTCCTTAGTACTGGAGACCATAAGGGATATCTTAAACCAGATAGTTCCCGATATTGATTTTGATCACAATGCACCTATCCTAGATCAACTTTCTGTTCTCACTGACGCCATCACAACACAGAATGTGGATGCAGAAAAGGCGATTGAGGAACGAGCAAAATAGAAGTTTCGATACAAACTGACAGAAAAGATCAACTAAGAAGTGGCAGAGAAAAAGGTAATGCTTTCAGAACTAGCTAATGAATTGGATCCAATCATTACTGAAGCTATTTCCTTAATACACAAATTGTGCACTTTGGATAAATTCACTAAGGATAATAGTGAAAAGATAGAAAAGTTAGATTCAGATCTAAATACCAGTGCACAAGGTCTAACCAAAGATGAAAATGTAATTAAATTGCATTATGAAAAGATAATAGAGACCAAAAGGTTAAGACAATAAATTTGGGAAGCAGAATCACAATTCAGAGAAGAGGTTACCAAGCTACAGGCTCAACTATTACCAAACCTCACACTTATGCAACAACACATAAGTTCGGCAAGACAACTAATTGCCACCCCTGAGATTTCTATAGCAGACAACATCTAAATGAAATGAAAGCCGGTCAATCCTTATAAAGGATACCGAAACCCTAAAAGGGAAACTAACAGAAATAGAAACTGCCTAAGTGAAACTTAAGCACTAAAGAGTAATTACTAAAGATTACTCTAACACC